>NDXB01006970.1:14501-25638 GCA_002631895.1 Agapornis roseicollis
TTTTTTAATTTTGGCAGAGGAGAGGGAGGAGGGGAAGAGGTGGAGTTGGTTGTGGGGTTTTGAAGTTTTTTTGCAAAAAGAGATAATACAGTCTTTTTACATCTCTCATTCAAGTCTAGAGGATATGATGTAGGCAAGCCAGGTAGATCAAATCCATAAATATTTTCTTGTGGTGAATTATTTGCTCAAATGGTATTGGCTTACACCTTCCTTAACTTTTAAACATATATTTAGATAATTACTTTATAAACCAAGTGGCCTGTAATTCATTTGGCAGTACATTATTTAAAACAAGCTCATGCTCCTCATAGAAAATCTGTTCCATAAGAAAATCACATAAGGAGAAGCATGATTAGCTTATTTTCTCTCATATTTATAAATGTTGTCTGCCATCATAGTGTGCCCTCAACCCCCCACAAAAAAAGATGAGCAAAAGTCAAACAGCTCAGAACGAAATATTTCTGCATAGTGTTATGGACTATATCCATGGTTTTTTCCTAGTTTATGGTAAAAATAAAAACATGTAATAGATTCTTGACTAGTACAAATTAAAACCTACAACTTCAGTGAACAGTACTGATTCATGACAGGCAAGAATCAAAGTATTTAATCTCTCTCATGAGGTTCTAGTTTACAGAGAAAATATGAATTAAATATTAGTATGGATCCCTCCAGTACAACTTTGTCATCTTAAACTACTGAAGAAAGAATTTAACCTGTAATCATGCAGACTACTTTATTGTATATGAGTTTTTTACCTTTTTTACTTGAAATAGAATGATTTAGTGCTCTGTGTTCATGATATAAAATGTGTAATAAATATAGTTATATGTATCTGTATTTAGAAATATCTATTTATCCATATGTATAAACTTAAAATATTTGAATAATAATTAAGAAGTAGCTAAGTATAAAACAAGTAAAGAACAACCTGACATGAAGGAAGAGAAAATGCAAATGGAATACTAAGATTAAGCATCCAAATGTTAGCATATATATTTGCACACATGGCACACAAGACTTTGTTGCATAGTCATAAACATATTACATAAACATAAATAAATTGCTTAGCTTTTTCATCTTTTTTATTTATTCAGTAATACAGATTCATAGAGTTGCATACAGACTTTAATTCCTCTTAATGATTCTTTTTTTAGCTGATAGATACAGAATGTAGAATCTATGCTAGCAAAAAGAAAAAATTACTGTTTTATTGATACAGAATTCATATTGATAAAGCAGCACTAATCATCAGAAATAACCAGTAAGAGAAATCAAAGAGTTTTCCAGAAGAGAAAAGATATTTTCTGGTAAAATATTCCGAATTCAGTATAAAACAGGGATGTACTAAAATTTGTCTGCCAGTGAACTTTTCCCTGCACATTGCACTCATGCAAAGTTTACATCATTCAAAAACCGTGTTGCTGTGGCTTTCATTTACAGCAATTGTTATGATTGGTTAATTTAATTGTACATTATCATTGTGTAATTATTCTTGACTGAATGTTTCCCAGATCTTAAGCAGCTCTGTTCAAACAGCTCTTCATAATTGGCTTTTTCATAACTTACAGAACTAAGTGCTTTCAAACTATTCTTTGTCCACTGAAAAGCATAAGTTAGTTTTCAGACAATGGATGAAAGGTTTCCAGAAAAACATCAAAGTGGTTTCTCTTTATGAATGTTGTTCTTTCTTTGGTGTTTGCTCAACCCAAGAATTTAAAAGTTGAGACCAAACCATAGGTCATGTACACTTGACTTGGAACCTGATGGCTTTTGCATGTTCTGTTTATAGACGAAACCAGTGAATTTTCCCTGCTGTGCTGAATATTAATACTTTTTTTCTGATAAATGGAAGTAGAAAAGGTTTTGCGCATTCTGAGCTAATCTAAAAATTTAAATAGTAAATCTTCTTTCAGCTGTCAAAAGCTGCATAGAATAGATTCATGTGGCTTTACATTTCTTACAACCTATCCCTGATATTAAAAGCAATGAGATAAAGAAAAACAAGCAATTTAGAAAGCTGTATATATCTTCAATTTTAGGATGCTCGATTTAAAAAAATTTTAAGTTACTTGAACTCAGTTCAAAATCCACCTCCCCAGTAAACAATTGTAAGTTTTCACAGTTACCAACACAGTGACAAAAGAAGGGTTGATTAGGTTCAATTTCTATGTACTATCTATTAGATACATGTTAATAGCACTTGAAATTTAATAGCTCAGTCTTCCAATTGCTGAGAATATTTTCTTCTTCTTATGTAAACCTTGGGTGTGCTACAACCATGAATATGTTTTACAGACCCCATTGACAGACTCCCAGTTAAAATCCATAAGAGATAAATCCTGAATTAATGAGCAGAGAGAGTCCTTGACAATCAACAGTGAAAACCACTGTTAAAAATATAAAGTCAGACCAAAACATTATTTTAGAAGATTTTAATGTCCCAAACAGTCTGTCAAAGAGGTTCCATAAAGCTTAAGGTTTCTACATCCATAAGACACCTTCCTATGCATGCACAGAAATTTTTGACCCCTACATCCCTTATTTTGAAACAGGGAAAACTGCTGGCCTAGTTCCCAATTCCTACAAAAATTCATTAGGCTCCAGAAACTTGATTAACAATTCCTGTCTACCAGACGTGCTTTGAGCACAGCTAACCTATCAACATCAGGCTCTTGACAAAATGCAGCTGCAATAAATTTGCTTTTAAAATGGTGGTGACAGTGATATTTTCTGTATATCGGTGTAGTCATTGTGCGCTCTCCAAGGGATTTAGCTTACACCCTTTCAGAGTCCTCTTCAGATAGAGACACTCAACTTTATAGCTTCTACTTCCCAGGAGGTCACTAGAGCTACTTAGTTACAAAATAATATGGGTGGAACACCAGAGTAACATGGGTGAAACACCAGCTGCCTGTTCCTGAATTTGCACAGTTCCAGATCCGTTAATACAACACTCATTGGTACTGCAGGTTAACAAGATTTATCTATTTGATATAAACAAATGCTTCTGCTTCAGAAACTTTTTTACATAGAACACTTCAAAATGGTCACTGGATAAAATAATTCTGGACCAATTCTTATACTATCAGGCACATCTTGTATCTAGGTAGTTTTTGTCAATCATGCACATGTAAAGCACTTAGTTTAACATCTGGAAAGCTTTGCAGTCCATAATGGCAGGATATTTACTCTTATCATGGGTGAGCTGTCATTCAACCTAAATCTTATCAAGGTTTTTGAAGACCACTCTAAATCTTAGTCCACAAACCTCAGTTACATTTGACAATGTGCCCTCTGAGCTTGGAATGATTGCTTACATCAAAAGGGAATGATCAAACTTCCAGCAGGGAATACACTAAGGGAAAATTCAGAGTCCAGAGGGAGATCTCAGAAATAAAGAAGGCTCTTTGGCAAAAAAATGAGATGCAAGATGAGCAAAAGTTGACAATGGACAAGATAGATAATAAAAAGTTGAGGCTTTTACAATTAATTCATTAATTGCTTACTTCTTATGTTAAGCCTAAAACTTACTTTCCTAACAAATAAGAGAAACACATACAATTTCTATAGTTGTAGGGATAAATTGATGTAACTAAACAGCATATAATGGTCACAGCCTATGTGAAAAATATTATGAAAAAAATATATTATTTAGCATGTTGGTTTAGATTCAGCAATGAGAATCTGATTTACCTAACTTTGCAAAATAAATCCAATTAGTAACATTATTTATGCCTGTTGGATAGTGATTTCATTCCCTTCCTTTTAACTGGGTCAAACCATTTCGATAAAATTAAATTAAGTGCCTCCAAGCATATATAAATACACACTAAATTTGTGCCAAGTCCAATAATAATAATAAAAAATGTATCTCAGTATAAGTCTCTGAATGATTTTGCCATAAATGAAATATCAGTATCTAGTATCTTAATGTTTCTCCTTTTTAAAGTGGTTTTACCCTTTAGTGTGTATCTTAGTAAATAGCATGACAATAAAAGAGGAAAAATGTATATATTGTGTATTTCCATTGCATATCTCATGGAAGCAAATTTCAATACAAAATTTTATTCTTCAGCAGTTTTCTTAGTCTAAGATTGTTTCTCTTTTTTTCAGATTGTTTANACTTGTGTATCTTAGTAAATAGCATGACAATAAAAGAGGAAAAATGTATATGTTGTGTATTTCCATTGCATATCTCATGGAAGCAAATTTCAATACAAAATTTTATTCTTCAGCAGTTTTCTTAGTCTAAGATTGTTTCTCTTTTTTTCAGATTGTTTATCTTTGTAAATGGCCATTTCTTTAAGTCCGTTCAATGTCATATTTCTTCTCATCTAATGGGGACATTACTTAGAGGACAGAGCAACTCTCCTGCTTTTTCATCAACATAGATTTTGTTTTCAAACATTTATAAGTTGAAAACCCAGCATCCTGATGTTGTAGTGAGTTCATGTTTCCAAGTCGCATCAATATAGCCAAATCCATCAGACAAATCACAATAATGTGATGCAATTCTTAATTAGTGAGACAAGAACTGACAGCAGATGCAGTGAAATATTTTAAAGAAGCCAGCCTACTGAATCCCATTTCTTTCTCTCTGAAACAGTTTCAAACAGAAACAGAAACTATTCTTTCTATTGAAACAGTTTCTTTCTGTTTCTTTATGATTTTCTGTGCAAATTCAAGGTGAGGAAGATGTTCTAATTTAGCTTCATCTTTCATTGAACTACAGACCAGTCAGTCCAGGGGATCTACAGACCGGGGAACTACAGACCAGTCAGTCTCACCTCTGTGCCTGGCAGGATCATGGAGCAGATTCTCTTGGAAAGCATGCTAAGGCACATGAAAAACAACGAGGTGATTGGTGACAGCCAACATGGCTTCACCAAGGGCAAATCATGCCTGACCAATTTGGTGGCTTTCAATGATGGGGCTACAGAACTGATGGATAGGGGCAAAGCAGTTGACGTCATCTACCTGGACTCTTGCAAAGCGTTCAACACTGCCCCACACGACATCCTTCTCTCTAAACTGGAGAGACATGAATTTGATGGATGGATCACTCAGTGGATAAAGAACTGGCTGGATGGCCACACGAAGAGAGTTGCAGTCAATGGCTCAATGTCCAAGTGGAGACCAGTAATGAGTGGTGTCCCACAGGGGTCAGTGTTGGGACTGATCTTGTTCATCATCTTTGTCGGCGACATGGACAGTGGGATTGAGTGCACCCTCAGCAAGTTTGCTGATGACACTAAGTTATGTGGTTTGGTTGATACACTGGAGGGAAGGGATGTCATCCAAAGGGACCTTGACACACTTGAGAGGTGGGCCAATGCTAGCCTTATGAAGTTTAACCATGCCAAGTGTAAGGTCCTACACCTGGGTAGAGGCAATCCCAGGCACAGCTACAGGTTGGGCAGAGAAGAGATTCCGAGCAGCCTTGCAGAGAAGGATCTGGGGGTGGTGGTCTATGAGAAATTGAATATGAGCCGGCTTCAGTGTGTGCTCACAGCCCAGAAAGCCACCCTTGTCCTGGGCCACATCAAAAGGAGTGTGACCAGCAGGCCAAGGGAGGTGATCCTCCCCCTCTACTCTGCTCTCATGAGACCGCACTTGGAGTACTGTGTGCAGTTCTGGTGTCCTCAACTGAAGAAGGACATGGAACTGATGGAGTATGTCCCGAGGAGGGCCATAAGGATAAGGGGGCTGGAACACCTCCCATACAAAGACAGGCTGAGCAAGTTGGAGTTGTTCAGCCTGGAGAAGAGAAGGATGCACGGAGAGCTCGTAGCAGCCTTCCAGTATCTGAAGGGGGCCTACAAGGCTGCCAGAGAGGGACTCTTCGCTAGGGAGTGCAGCAACAGGACAAGGGGGAATGAGTTTAAACTTAAATGGGAAGTTCAGGTTAGATATGAGGAAGAAGTTCTTCATTGTGAAGGTGGTGAGGCACTAGAACAAATTGCCCAAGGTAGTGATAAATGCTCCCTCCCTGGCAGTGTTCAAGGCCAGGCTGCACAGAGCCTTGGGCAACACGATCTAGTGTGAGGCATCCCTGAGCTTGGCAGGGTGGGTAGAACTAAGTGATCTTAAGGACTTTTACAACCCTAACCATTCTATGATTCTATGATTCTATGAATGTAAGTAGCATGAGGCACAGATCCCATCCTCTTAGTCATAAACACTTAAATTATTTAAATGCAGTAAGTTGTAATAACATTATTTAAACATGCTGGCAATAGGAGTGAGTTGACAGAGAAAATGTAACATCAACATGAATAAGGTTCATGATTAGCTTCCTGTCAAGATGCTGTCATTGTTTATTGAGCAACAGCAATAAAATCCAATTCTGTATTGTTGCCCACCAAATACCACTGTAGTCTCATGTAATTACAGCTGCAAACTCTGAAAAAATCCAACCTATCTTAATAGACCTTAGATGAGACTTGTATTAATTTTTGGTCCCTCATGAATATAGTTTCTTGAGTTTGCTCCTATGTTTCACTAGTAAAACACATAATGCCAGTACCAGACTCCTTTGAAAGATCAATATTAGTGAAATTTTAAGGACTGCACTTGAATCCCTTTTATGCTTTGTTGGTAGTATCTGTAATACCACATATATGTCATACTGCTACACCTTGCATTGTTTTACTGTGCAACAAAAGTAATTTTTTGTAAAGATACAGCTAATTTACCCATGAAGACTTCTCATCAGACAATGCCTGTTTGCTAACTTGCCAGTTAGCAAAATACACAGTATTTTGCTCCCTTAAGTGACTGTTAGGTGTTGTATATCCCATTAAAGGTAAAATTGCAGAAATCGGTTTTCTTAGAACAAAGATGTCACTCACTGAGTTTTCTTGTTATGTTGCTAAAAAAACATTGACTTCGATTAGTAACAAATCATGCTTTTAACCAGTTCTGTCTTTAGATCTTGTGTATACTTTTACTATGGTGATACTTTTCCCCTCTAATGACAATAAATAGGACCAGAATAACCTCTAGAACTATTGATTTGATACATTTAAAACTTATACCAAGAAAGTGTTATTAGAGACATGTACTATTTGTACTGATATTGACAGACCTCCTGCTAAAACGTATATGAAAACACTGAAGGTCTTTTTTTGCAAGGATAAGCAATTAGTTGCATTGTATCACAGACACTTTGAAAGTAGCTTTGAGAGCTAATTTCTGACCATTCTTCATTTTCCTTCCTTATTTAAGTCACAAAATAAGATGCCAAAGAAGTACCCTCATGGGACAATTCCTTTTTTTCCCTGTCCACACATTGTTTGTACAATGATAAGAAAATGTCATTTTAAGGGGATGTTTTCACATATATAGAATTGATTTACAGTGGTAGTGATATTTCTTGATTGTGATGGACATATAAAAGTTTTCTCCTCTCTTTTACCCCTCCATCTTCCCATTAAGCACTGTACTTCTTAAGAATGGCAGTGGTGGCTCTGTACAGCATGCTCAATATTAAGAAAGGGATTAAAAAGGATTTATCAAAAAAAGATAAATCTAATTTTTGAAATAAACCATGTTGTTTTCTTTAGCCAGTATCTAAATATGGACAACTAAGAAAACAGCTTTTGTTTTCCTGCATGGGCCCTCAGCATTCAGCTTTGCTACTCAGAGAAATGGGATTTAATTAAATGTCAGTTACACAGCCCCACTAAGCTCAAAGACTTATACACCTGTATGAGAAATTATGAAAGCAAAAATTTGTGATATTTATCAAGGATCCCACATGGCTTCCCTTCCCCATCTGTATCTCTGCTTCCTCTGGTCAGTTTGACATACTGTAATTTTACTGAAATATTAAGGGAAAGAGCCCAAAGCGTCTGACAGGCAAACAGAGCAAATGGGAAAATACCTGCTTCTCTTCTTTGTCCTTTAGTAAGTGAGAAAAAAAAAAAATAATTCAGCTCTCCAGTCCATGGAAAAAGATTTTTTTATGCTTGTGTGATTCGGTTTTGCTTGCTGAACCAAAACATGGTCTGTGCATTCCTGAGAAGCAATCAGAAAGAAGTACAATTGTTAGTACTTTCCTCTTACTTATAATTGCTTACTAATTTGTTGATTCTAATGCTATGATTGCCTGAATTTTTGTGCTTTGTTGAATTGCTTAATTCTATTAGGACAGGCTCTAAATGAAGAAATATAATTCAAATTAGAAAATGCTAGAAATAAATTTTTGTTCTTCACACGTTCTCTGTAATTTTTCCCTAATAACCAGACTGTTATTCCTGAAAGCTATTGCTTTTTAATGAATAATTTATTTGGTGACTTGCATTAAAACCAGCTATCTCAGCCTTACATAAATGGACTTTAACCACTGTAAGACATAAGCAGGAACACCTTTATATTCTTTAGGATTAGTAAATTTAATTCCTCTCTGAATTTTCTGCCTCCTTTCCTTATAAGATTAGTTTTCAAAAAGACTGTTGTGATTGTGAAAGAATACATTCTTTTTTTATTGTTGTTTGGATCACCAAAACTCCCATTAATAGCTTGAGTAGACACCTGAACAGTACTTTGGCACTTTGAATTTAGAAAGCTACACCTAAATAGTGGTTTTGAGATTCATAGAATCATAGAATCATTTAAGTTGGAAAAGACCTTTAAGATCATTGAGTCTATCTATTAACCTAAAAATGATACCAAATTATATTACCTGAGGAGAAGCTTTCATGAAAATTATCACAAGATCCCTGGACATCCTTGGAGTTTAAATATGTTCCCAACTAGACTGAATACAGCTAAAGAAGGAAATCAAAACTGTTTTTCCCTCTTTAGCCCCCTAATTATCAATTCCCAAACCAGACATGCTGCTTAAGTAGAGCTACAATCCATTATCCTTTAGAAACTGTGAATCAATGCATTGGAAGACAAACTCTTTCAGTGTCCCAGCACCTTAACTTTTAAGATCCATCACATCTCTAAGGATAGAGTGTCCTCCTATTCACCAGTTTTCTTAAAGAACTATTTCAGCTAAATCAGCATGGAAACAATTCCCAAATAGACTGTTTAAGATATAAGGGTTTACAGACGCAGAAATATGCAGGATGAAAATGAAAAGTCAGTGCTTACCTAGCACTGAACTTTTACAGTGTCTTTTCCACTGCAGGGTTCTTTTCATTAGCGGACAGACAGTTTAATGATCTGTGTCCTAAGGACTGGGCTTCTCATGAAAATCTTTCTCCATTCTGATTTTTTACAGAATGGGATCCCTGGTTGAGGACCCCTTTATTCCCTTTGTATGGAAGGTTCTTCTGGTGATCTATTAGGATTTAAATCTTCTGTCTTCCCCAGTAATCCCATAATACTTCTCAGCAGCAAAAAATTTGGGATCTTATTGTCATTTCATCAGTGTCTGTTTTCTCTTGCTTTGGAAATGTAAATGGCTGAGTGTGAATCTTTCTGCCCAGGCAGTAAATAAAGACTGTTAACTAATGTAAGCAACCATAAGGCAAAAAACTGTAACCACCTGTTAAGCAATACTCAAACCTGAGTGTTAAGCTTTCTCATACATTGACTCTAATACTCTATACAGATTCATATAAATTGATGATTTATGCCATACACATGCGGATTTAACTCTTCACTACTTTTGCCTGGGATGAGACACAGAGTAATCTATTTGGGGTTGTAAAGGACTTGTGGATGACACCATAAAAGTATCTGTAGGGGGTATCATAGATGTGCATGCTTTGAAAGTTAGATCCAATCCTGTGAGCCTGTCATCTGGTTCTCAGCCAAGTCAATTCTGCTAATGTATTTGCCTTATGTGAATATGTGGAAATGGAAGAGTATGTAATAACACCATTTAACTATTCCAACAATCTCATGGCTTTGGATTTTATTTGTTTTCAAGTGTCTCATCCTTTACTGAAACTTGTGTCAGCTACCTGCCTTTTACCTGTTACCTGTTACCTTTACCATTCAATAGGCTTAATTAGAGCGATCAACAGTGAATAGTACGTAATTTGTATTTTAGCTCTTTAAATGTTAAAATAGAGCTTCAAAGCAGAATTAAAAATCTTTGAACAATCACGGCAGCTGGGAGCGGTGCCTGAGAACTGGAATAAAGCAAATGCTGCTCCTGTCTTCAAAAAGGGCAAGAAGGAGGACCCAAGGAAATACAGGTTGGTCAGCCTCACTTAAGTCTCTGGGAAGGTGATGGAGCAGCTAATCCTGGAAAGCACTGTCAGATGCACGAAGAACAAGAATTTGATTGGGAATATTCAAGAAGGATTCATACAGGGACAGTCAAGCTTGACCAACCTAATAACCTTCTATGACGAAATGACTGGCTTGGTAGACAAGGGGAGAGCAGTGGATATTGTCTGCCTTGACATCAGTAAGGCTTTTGGCACTGTCTCCCATAGGATCCTCATAGACAAGCTGATGAAACGGGCTAGATGAGCAGTGAGGTGGACTGAAAGCTGCCTGAACTGCCAAGCCCAGAGGGTGGTGATCAGTGACAGGAAGTCTAGCTAGAGACCAGTTACTAGCAGGCTAACTCAGGGGTCAGTATTGGTTCCATTTATCATCTTCATTAATGATCTGGATGGTGCAACAGATCATTAAAGTTTGAGGATGACACAATACTGGGGGCATATACAGAGGACCATCTTGCCAGCCAGAAGGACATCAGTAGGCTGGTTTTCCCCTGTCTGCTGAAGAACTGAAAGCATCTAGAAAATGTTCTTGAGATATTACTCACATTTCTTGAAAACAACCCCCTGTATGAGATGCATGTCACTTAAAGATCAAGGGCACAAATTATACAAATATTCCAGGGCATCTTTGTATAATTTATTGGCTATTTAGGGTACTTAGGGTACTTAGAATTTCCTCTTCACCAGGCCTAAACAGCTTCACACAAACCTTGAATCCAGGGGGGTTTGTTTGTTTCTCTGCTTTCTGGAACTCATCTTGGCTGTTCTCACTCCCAACTGATTTCCATCCAGACAAAAATATTTTTAAAAGATCCCATTTTTATACTTTTTCAGCATCGACCTTTTTTTTTTTTTTTTTCCCTGCTTTTCTCATCTTCACTTCTTAAATGGTCTTTTTCTTGACACATGAGGTCTTTCACACATTTGCTCTTCAAGTCTTC
>NDXB01006970.1:25721-36713 GCA_002631895.1 Agapornis roseicollis
CCTCTGCATTGCTCATAAGAGAAATCTAAGTAGGTACATGAAGTCTCATAAACTACATCCTAAACAAAAGCAGAAGGCCAGATATAGGTCTCTATTTTGTCTCAGCTAAGCTGCTGAAAGATATCTAGTGTTAAACCACATTTTGCTTCTGCTGTCTGGGAGGGAGGTGTAACATTTGCCCTGAAGGTATTCAACAGCACATTCAAACTGAGAACCCTCTTCAGTTTAAAAGACACATTGTGTGATCTCTTTGAATGTAAGAATTAGAAAGTCTTATTTGCATGCCAATGTTCAAATTTTTCTCCTGACTACAGCTTATATTGTAACACTGCTGCAGACTCTGATATACAGTTCCAAAAATGTTGTCATTTTTTGAATGAAGCTCTTATCTGCATGTTTTGCAGATGAGGTTTGCTAGATAAAGCAGCTTAAGAAAGGCAGCATGAAGGGGAAATAGTGAAAAAGCACATAGTGAAAAGCACATATCTGAAACCATTTCCTTCTGCATAGATTTACTATATGGGCAGCTGACTTATTTTGATAAACAAGTTCAAATACGCTAAAGACTGACCTTTCAGTTTACAAGAGGTGTGAATCTGATCAGCTGTAAAGAAGAAATACAATATATGAGAGACTTACCAGAAGGAGGGGTGGGGGGCGGGGAGAGAGGAACAAAACAAAACAAAAAAAATCCCAAAACAATCAAACCCCTGGGCATTTGCAATACGTCTACTTCAAAGTTCTTGTTGCTTGATTAGGTAAAATATAAAAGATACATCCCAGCAATGCATGCTGGTGAAATTTGTATGCTGGTGAAATTTTCCCTTATAAAAGTGTAGTTTTGTACTGGGAGAATTAATAAGTAGCAATCTACAAAGAGAGTTTGGGAAAACAAAACAAAACAAAACAAAACAAAACAAAAACACCAAAACCCAAAAAAAGCAAACACAAAACAAAACAAAACAAACAAAACTAACCAACCAACCAACCAACCAACCAAAAAACCCTCCTTCTTTAACAGTGTGATTATGCAAAAGCTGAGCATGCTCTCTTTCTGTACCTGCATTTGGAAACCTAACACCTTTCTTACCAGATCCTGTATTCTGATAATAGTAACTACTAGATCTCACACACTATACATGTTTCAAAACAGTTTAATCTTTTACCAGCGGTTTTGTCTGTTGGCTGACAGCAGTGGCTGTCCAAAACACTGGTTTTGAAAGACAGCATGCTGCAATATTTGTGTTTGAGCCTTTTCCTCCTTATCTTAAAAATACTTGTACACACCCCGAATTTTCTAGGCCCCTTGTACTTATTCACATCCTATTTGCAGTGTTTATCCTGCAAATTCCACTCTTCAGACTTTCCCCTCTCCAGTTTGTTCACAAAGTAACTCTGTTACTTCCCAAGGTATTAGCCAAACAACCTGTCTCGCTTTACAAAAACTACAGGCATCTCAGAAATAACACAGTCGTGGTAATATGTTTAGCAATGTGTATTCCAAATGCATATAAATTTTAGATTTTTCCAAATAATTATTTTCTGTTCCTATTTTTCAACAAAGTATTATGGCCCATATATTTTGTGGCTGTTGGCAAAGCTGCAAAAATCTGAAAGTTTGCTCTTTTCCTCCACAAATATAGTGGTTTTTAACAATAGACTGTGAGTCAGGTTTTCACATGAAACAGTTGCAGTAGCTAGTAGTTCTAAGTGATTTTAGAATGATGATGATCTGATAACACCTCTGGAAAACACAATGGAGTCAGGAATGCTATATATAAGCATCTTAAAAGTGCTTTTATGTATGTAACCTAGTATGTATCAGGAATTTGTGAAAAAGAGCTAAATTTTTGCATTTTTCTTGCACATAAAATACAGGTAAGTATATTTTTAGAGTGAAGTAAACTATTTCTTGGTATTTATTTGGGCTAGAAAGTGCATGATGACCTATTTGCCTTCTTCAGAAAGTAGAAAGATTTGTTTACTTTTTCTTTTCTTTTTTATATTTGTAAGAGGAATGTAGAAATAATTCCATTTAAACAGTGAAAGGTGAGTTTTTAATTGGCAGCTTTCCTCCTGTAAGGTAGTTCTCTTTATCAAGCTGGCAACCACTGTGATTAAATTTTAAGGGTATGTGTGTTTGCTGGTTTGTTTGCTTGTTTGCTTTCTGGTTTTTGCTTGTTTTGTTGGGTTTAGTTTGGCTTTGTTTTTTTGTTGGTTTTTTTTGGGTTTTTTTTGTCTGTTTTTCCAAGATAATCTGATTGAGAAATCTCTCACAGAGAGACACTGATTTTAATTATAGAAGGTTTAGTAGCAATATACTGCTTTTAGTTAGGTTTACTCACAAAAGTTATCTTACTTCAAAGCCAGAGTAAGTCTATTTGTTGAAACTGAAACATATCTTGTCCAAGTACCTCCATAAAATAGCCAGTGGTAGAGGACATAGCACATCCACTCCATGTACCTACTCGATGGTTTGTCAGGCCTCACAGGGAAACCTTGGTCTGTCACATTCCAGGAAAGTGTTAGAATCACTGTCCCTGGAAGCGTTCAAAAACCGTGTAGATGAGCCCCTCAGTGATATGGTTTAGTGGTGGTCTTGGTAGTCCTTGGCAGGTGGTGTAATGGTTGGACTTGATATTACAGGTCATTTCCAACCTAGCTGATTCTATGATTTGGCCTGTGAGTTCTAGTCAAGGGAGTTGTTTTGTTTCTGTTTTCAGAAGAAATCTCGGATCCGTCTCACAGAAGAACAACAGAAGTACTGAAAATTTGGGGAAAAGAATTGTTTCCATTCTTAGATTTAGTGGAAAAGCAGTAATTCTTTTGCAAAAGGATCTGATTTCCATCTCAGTTTTCAACTGTGCTTTTAGATAACAAAGACTTAACCTTTGAGTGAGTAAGGCAGGAATACCACAAAGGATAATAGAACTGGATTGAATATACTGGCATTTCTGACACACTTACTGTGACCTGGTAGTTAATAAATACACCCTGAACCTCATTTTATAGCACACTGAGCACTGGAGTCCATCTCAGTTTAGAACTGTCATGGGAAACAGCTAATTTATTATTTTATTTTATTTTATTTTTAATATAGAGTGAACAGCAGAGGAAAGAAAAAGACATCAGAAAATCAATTGGATGAAAAGTAATTTGCTTCAGATGCCAACATTCCTACAATCATTTTCCCAAACACATAACTGACTAATAGTTATCTTTTAAAATCTTGTCAATGTTAATCTCAGAGTGCAAAACTCAGCTTTTGGAACAAATTAGGTCAATTCCACCTGTGCTAAAGTATGTGTTCTTGAAAGCTTTTAAAATATAATGGAAAGAAGTGTAACTACACAGGCTAATGCTCAAAAATCAAATGGGATAAAACCTACCTGACTGTGAAAATCTAAGAAAGAAGTACTGTCATTTATGATCCCTTATTCATAATAAAAGATAACCCATGTGGCGCCTAATAAAATATGTCATTAACACTATTAGACATGAGACCTTCTGAAACACCCTAAGTATCTGAAAGTGCCTGTGAAATATGAAATCAGAAAATATACATAAGAATCTGGGAGACTGGTTCAGCTATCTCAAAATGCAAACATTCTTAGCGAGGCAGGACTATAACACTGACAGAAATAACAGAGTTAAATGTGAAATTGTCAATAATTTTTCATCTTGTGCTACAAAGATATCCTGTTGAGCCTTTTAGCTAAAATCTTGTTGATATGTGGAACATGGCTTGTCATCACACTAGAGATTTGTGATATTATAAGTCACTTAATGAGAATGAAATTATACATATGTTTTCTGAAAGAACATGGAATAGACTCAGAGCCCCAGTTTGGAAGCCATAAACACTAACCATCTCTTCCTTGTTTTCCTAGCTCCTGTCCGCTACTTTCAATGTGTCTTCCTAAATGGACCTAATGGATTTGGACTGCAATTTCCCACTAATCTCTCTCCAAGCAAGGAAGAAACAACTCACTCAAAGACTTCCAAGAGGAGGACAAGGAAACCAGGGCAGTAGAGAGTCTGAGTTCTGTGGTAGCTCACATTTTGCACTTTATCTTTTCTGCTGAGGTCCACAGTAGTTACAGTGGTACTTGTTATTGCAGGAATGTGATACACTTGACACACATACCTGGTAAGGTTTCCATGGAGCAGAAGCAAAAGAAGCAGTAATGAACTGTGTTTGACAAAGACAGAAATGCAAAACTGCCCTGTTTCTTGTGGAAAAGCTGCAGTGTTAACAAAGTGTTTAGACCTGATTGTGTGTGTGATCGTGTGTGTGTGTGGTTTTTTGCCTCTTTTGCTCTTCTTGTTTTTCTTTATCTACCTGCTCAGCATTGAAGTGAGTCTGTTTTCCATTTAATCTTATCTAGGGAGTGAAAGATTGAATGTAGCTCTTATATCAGCAAGATTGCAAGACTACTTACAATCCTAAATCATTTCTTCTTCATGTTCAATCAAATTGCTGACAGGATAAAGCCTCCCTAAATCATGAAAATTTGCTTTGTGACTGGTGCTATTTTTATGTCTCATTGACCAGTGTAGCCTGAAGCTCACACTTACTTGGAGCAGCTTAATATACCATCAGTAATTTGACTCCACAAGTCATGCTAATGACAAATATTTCTATAGAACCTGAAGCAGCAAAACAATGGTCTGTTTGTGAAATACAACCTATTCACTTTTTAAAAACTAAAGTGAACATAGAAAGTGAAACAGCATGGCAAAAGTGATGAAAAACAGTGTTTATCAACATGAAGGTTCTGAGAAACAAATCACTTTAATGCTTCTACTTTCCTCATGTTGATAAATCAGATTGACTTGCAGCAAAGACCATGTAAATGAACAAAATACTAGACAACCATCTGCTATCAGCATATGTCAGATGAAAAGCTATGATGTGAGATGCCACTCCTAAATCTAAAGTAATCCAATTTTCCAACAGGTAAACATGCCAATTTGATATCTCTCAGATCAGTGGAGGGGACCCCAGGAGTCTATGAAATATCCAGGTAGTTGACAGAAAGGGCTTTCTCACAGTACAATACTGTTGATAGCTTCATTGTGAAGGCCTCCATAGTCACCTGTGAAATCTGCTCTGGAGATGGAGCTGACAGCAATGATTATTTAATGGTAAAATGTCAATCTTTAATTTTGTTTCAGTGGGCCTTTTTATATTTCTAGTGACATTTTTTCCTTCCCAATTTGTGATTTTGTATATGTTATTTTGGATGTTATTGCCATAGGTTTTTACTCTGAAAGCTACCTTAAAATGAGATTATAACACTCTCAAAATCGGTTAATTTAAATCAAGACTTTATCTAAGTCTAATAACCAGAACAAATGTACTATCATATACTATAACCTGTTACTTTTATTCAGCTTCTTTTGGTAAACTATATATTTTTTTATTAATCCCTAATCCTTTCTTCCCATTTGAATTGAGTAATAGCAAGAATATGTTCCAGATCTGATTTCCACAATGTTTCAATTAGATATCTGAAAGCTTTGGTAGTATAAATAATTAATACAATTGGATAAGTGATATAAAATCAGTCATTTATTTTTCCCTAATCTCAGTACCTGCCTTGAAGAACAGGAGAAGTAGGTCCACTTGAAGTGGCAAGCATTTTCCTCATTAAATTCACCTGAAGACTTTACAGAAATTACTTGAATTGCACAGTTTTACTCAAATTACCCTGAAATAGTGCAAAAATATGCTGATTGATATCCGTTTGGGAAAATAAATAATACAAACCTTGTTCTAGTGGCTGTGGTATGTTTTCCTGAGGATCCAAAGCTGAAGGACAAACATTTACATATGTACATTTTCTATCAATATTAAGTATATACAAATTTGAATAAAAAGACATGACATTTCTCACAATTCTCCTGAAAAAAAAAATGAATAATTTGGCATTGTATTTATTCCTAATGAGCTTTTTGCAATGCTGATCTTAGCTAGTCTTTGTACATACTTTGTGGATTACACTCAGACATACGAAAAGCTGACCGATTGCTGCAGTAATTCAGGATAGAACTTAATCTGTACCAAAATCACCGATGTTCATCAAAATGGCTATTTTAAAATACAACTGCATGCAACCAATACAGACAAACCCACAATCTACAATGACCACTCTATAGCCCAGACAATCAGGAAAATTACCACCAAGAAATTGAAAGAGCAAGGGGCTGGTAACTGACAAAATAAGAGGAAATATAAAATGCCTTATGGGAGTTCCTGGGGAGGAACTATGCATAAAAGAAGAAGAATTTGTTAAAGATTCAGTTTTGAAAATGTGATATTTCTGCCACCTTTTATTCTCCAGATGGAAGAAGTTCAAAGACAAATAAAAATGCGAAGCATGTATTATTTATACACCCGAGAAGGTCACTAGATACCTAGCTTTCATACCTTCCATTCATCCTAAGTTCTCCAAAAATTTCCAATTAGCCAAACAGTCAAGGAGTCATATCGCTCATCTGTAGGCAAAGCCTCCTTATACAGAATGTACATCTCAGTGCAGAAATCTTAGCCTTTCAATTAAAGAATGTAATATGGCATTTGGTGGTTTTTTTTTTCTCTTGGTTTATGGATTTATGTATATGCTCACTTTTTGTGATGCATCCTCCACACAACAATCTGTTCTACAATTCTTATATCTCAAGAACTGTGTTGGTTATTGCTATAAATACTTCTCAAGAGTTTTCTTCAATTTCCAGTCATATCTTTTATTGTGATAGAAACGAGAAAAAAAAAATAGAGCACAATTTTATTTTGCCTGGTCCAAAAAGCCCAGCAACTTAATTTACTCAATTCTTCCCTTTGGAAAGCTATTGTAAAACATTCTCTTTGCAGATATTACTTATTATGTAAATAGAGGTTCTGTTCTACCAATACTCACTAGTAAATTTTGTTACAAAATAGAGCATGTTTTTTAGAATGAGTTGCTTATTTTCAAAGAAAAAAAAAAATGTCCTTTTTCACATGACCAGTGTGACTCCTGTTTTCCCTTTGTTTTGGTTCTTGTTCTCTGTTAAGAAAAAATCTAAATGGTCTCATTTTCTACAGATGCGAGGATGCATTCCCCACAGACAAACTCCTTTCTAGATTTTTTAAACTGAAACTTCCTGTTCATTTTCTAGCAGAATATCTGATGGTAATAAGCATTCCCATACCCTAAACTTTTTGGGGTTTGCTGTAGTCACCAACACAAAATTATATGAGGTAATATTGTCTGGTGTCTGGACCAGCAAATCACTGTACATTGTTAGGAGCAGAGCTAATAAGCAGCTTCTTCCTGATAAATTTGATATTTGCTTTTATAATTCTAAAGTTTTCTCTATTTCTCTGCTAAATTTTGCTCAGGAATACATTTATTCTCCCATCTACTCTATTATAAGCTCCAGATAGCAGAAAAAAACAAACATTCTTTGAAACCAAATCACTGAACTGAAAAATTTTGGTGATGTTAAAGGATAGATAGGAACACTTTAATCAGCTGCTTTTTTATTCTGTAGAGGCCTATTACAATATGAAGGTCTGCTCAGTTTTGGACCTGACAAAGAAATAAGAAAATAAAGCTGCTAAGATTAACACTCCTACACACATTCCAGCTGAATTGCAAAGATATAAATGCACATTTGTTGTGCAATTCACCTTCTGTGATTTTTTTTTTCTTGCAGAAGGTAAACAATGTAAAGGAGTCATCTTGAGTAACACGTTAAATTAGATCTTAGATTAGTTGTAGCACTTCAGTGAAGAAAAGGCAACATGAAGACATCTTGATAAGAACCTTCCTTATGTCTCTCTAAATATCTTATTTTCCTGTCAAAGCAATATTGTCACCCTTTTTTAAAACAACTGAAACTCTTTGTTCTCTCCTTGACCTTGATGTGAAGTGGGTGTAAATCTGGCTTGTGAAAATTTGCATAAATCACTACTGATTAGTGATTTTATAGAGTGTGGAAGTCAATACAGTGTTCTGCTGAGATACGAATCTATCTATATGTGAGTAGATATATATGGGTATACTATACTTGCATACCTACCACTTACATTTCAACTGAATGATATGTTCTCTCATCAAATTAGTAAACCAGAACAAGAAAGCTGGAATGAGGAGTCAAATAACTGATATTTTCAAATTCAGGAAAAATTGTAAAAAAAAAAAATTAGAGATGTAGAAGATAAAAACTAATTAAAATATCTGCTACTCTAAGAAAATTTTAAGAACTTAAATGTTTAAATCAGACAAATCTTCCTCCTTTTTAGTTAATTGTCAAGAGAGCTTTTCCCATGAATGCCTTGCCAACTCATTTATCATCCCTGAGCACAAGCAACAGAAGTTAATAGAATTCTATAGACATTAAGGACATTTGGATCCAACCCTGAATCTACTTTTTTAACTGATTGATAGTTTAGCTAATCATTTGGAAGCTTCCTCAAAAAGTAGAAGAGAAAACTGAAGCACTAAAGCTTTTTTTTCACATATTTTTTAAAACAAAAGCAGAAAAGACACCTGGAAAATTTGTACTGATGACAGTGACATTATTAAATGCTAAATGTCATGAAAATTAAACTTCTGGGTGTTCCAAATTCCAGGAAATAAAACCAACAGAGTGCTTCTAATTTGCCTGGAACTTAATGATTTAGGGAAAAAAATAGTCTAACAATTTCAGTTTATAGCAGTGTTGTTGACAGCCTATAGCTTCAGTGGGTTATAATTAGTGAGAATAATAAATCCATATAACCACAGGCGGACGTATTGTAAAACTAATCCAGGCATGGGAGTGCAGTTCACATTTTTTAAAGGGATATATTACAAATCCATCTTTTTCTGGGCAGATGTAGTATGGATAGTAATGATTGGCACACTGTAATAAAAAGGGTTTCTGTAATTTACTTAACACCATAAATGCTCTAAAAAAAATGCAGCAATACAGCAGTTAACAAGATTTAAGTCTGACCCCATCTGACAGCTTTCATCCTTGTTGAAAACCCTACTATGAAGGGCTTCTGTCACACGCAACCATTGCCACCTTTCTGCTTCCAAGAATGTACCATTCTCTGAGATCATTTAGATATATGTGTATTTTACTGTTTAAATCACACTGTAACATTTGTTCTCTAATATTAATACAATTTAAAAATAAAATCACTGCTTAAGACAAAAAGACTTAGTTTTAGAATGAAGCTGAGTATTTTACACATTTGATGGCACTATCAGTTCTGTTCTTAATTTTTCAAACAGCCACTTCTTTTCTTTTTCTCATATAAACCTCATCAACAAAGATTTTCAGTTAAAGTTCCTCAAGTCATATTCCCGAGTTGAGCCGCTCCAGAGAGCAGCCTCCAACCCCGGATCAAGTGGAAACCCCTTGCTCAGACACCTCAGTTCCTATTGGCCAGAGCCAAAATGGGAGCCTCGAGCCCACTTCAGGACTTGCCCAAGAGCCGGCAGCTCTGCTGAGGCGGGCAGGGACTCACAGGGGGCGGGGCCAGGAGGGATGAGCCCGCCCCAGGGAGCACGGGAGCAGCGCCCGCAGCGCGAGTGGGATGGGCAGCAAAGCTGGCGGCAGGGTTGGCAGGCATGTTCTGTAAGAAGCAGCTCAGGAGGCTGGGTTTGTCTGATTCAGACACAAGGAGGCTGAGGGGTAATCTCATTGCTCTCTGCACCTCTTCACAAGGAGACGAAATGGAGAGGGAGGAGCTGATCTCACTGGGATCCATTGATAGGATACCTGGAATTGGTTCAGACGCCTGCCAGAGGCAGTTTAGAGTCAACATGAGGAAACATTGCTTACATAGAGGGTGGCCAAAATCTGGAACAGGCTTCCTAGAGGGGTGACAAATGCCCTGTGCCCATCAGTGTTTCAGAGGCATTTAAACAGCACCCTAAATAACATGGTTTAACTTTTCGCCAGACACAAAGTGGTCGAGCAGCTGAACTTGCTGATCGTTTTAGGTCTCTTCCAACTTCCAATTTTTTTCTCCCCTATGTCCTTGTTTTCCTAACAGTACGTGCTGAGCAAATTCTGGATGTTTCTTCCCAGGCTTGCACTAGCAGAAGGGATTGAATGGGCATCACGTTCCATCACAGGCACTGGCTCCGTCACTTTGTGGGAAGGAGGCCTGTGCCTTCTGAGGGGGCTGAGAGATTCAGATTGTCTCTGGATCGTTTGAGCATCTGAACGCATTTGTGAAAACCACGTGTGAACTGGTTTTTGAAACTCTCCTGTGTTCATCCAGTTTATTTGGGTTTGCATAGGATAGCAAAAGACCACCTCTCTGGCATCACTGAGGCTCAAAGATCAAGCCCTCAGCCTGAAGCGGGATGTGCCCCTGAGCTAAATGGTTGTAAATCTTGTTTATGTGGGCAAGGCCTGCTCATTTCCTTGTGATTTCCACCCACTGCCAATCCCACCCCTCTCCCCCAGATCCTGGTGTTTAAAAATGCTGGAATTGCTTCTTTTGGAGAAACAAAACACAAGAGCCTGAGAACAGCAACACTCCAGCAGAAGCCCACCTGGCCCAATGCTCTCTCTCCAGTGGCACCCTGTACGTGTATAAAGGAGAGCATACGAGGAATGCAGGTCTACTTCTGTCAGGGTCCAGTGGGTGTTCATAGACCTTGATGCCTGGGACCGGCCTCTGTTGGGACCTGCACTGCAGATGGCCCCTCAGACCTGAGTCAGAGCTTGTCATGCAGAACTATATGCATAACGTATCAGAGCTGTTCTGTTCTATTCTGTCCCGTTGCGATCCATTCTGTTCAATTTCATTCCCTTCCCTTCCCTGCACTCACAATGAGCTGTATAATGATGAGACCATTATTTACCTGAAATGCCAAGGGGTTTTCAGCACCAAAACCACTTTCAAAGACACAAATCAGACAGGTTACAGGTGGAAAGAGTATTTTATTCCTTTATAAATCAAGTTCCTTTAGTTGAGTTTAATTCAGTTAAATCTAG
>NDXB01006973.1:0-55677 GCA_002631895.1 Agapornis roseicollis
GGGGTTGGAACTGGATGATGTTAAGGTCCTTTCCAACCCTAACTATTCTATGATTCTATGATTTTCACCATTTTCAGTTAATAAGCAGTGTGTAATTCAATATACACAAGGTACCACTGCAGCATGACTTGATAGGAGAGGAATTACCTCACTGTGACCACACTGCATATGCAGGGCTCTGAACTAGGCAAGAGCAATGTTAACTTTTCCCCCAGAGGTTCAGTGAATCTGCTCTCCCCTAGAATGAGACAAACAGAGCCAGTGCAAGTGCTCACACCAGACGTCTACACTGACAAACAGTGAGTTCAAATTTAAGTGCAAAACTTCTCTTCCCAGCTATGCTTTTTGTCTGTGTCATCCTGGGACATTTTACATGACGAATCATTCAGTCTTCTGATGCCCACAGAAGAAAACAGCCTTTGGACACCCATCTTCCCAAGAGGCTGGGCTGAGAACAGACGCTCCTTTCAAGCTGCATTCTTCACCTTTCATGGTGAATCTGTGATAATACGCCACAAAACGCCTGCTTATGGATTTCTTAAAACTACACGGGTCTGTTTTATACCATTAGCTGTCCCTTTAGGTATAACCACTGAAATTTGGGCTTAAATCTATTTTCAATACATGTTTATCTGTCCACATGATTATAGTTTAGGGGAAAAATCATTTACTATCTTCCTCCGCTGTAATCACCTCCCTGATTATTTTTCTTGGTTAATCTGAGATTGGGGTCTGGGTTGCTTGTTTTCTGGTTTATTGAGGGTGTGGGGCTCTTTTAGGTATAGTTTTGTAAAAGCAATCTTTATGGGTATGCATAGTGAAACCAGTTCCTAAAAGGAGTTTTTCAGGGCTGTTTAGCTTTGAGCTGTGCATGTTCTCCAGCTGGTACCTCGTGGACATTTCTTGTATCAGAGCATCCTGGGCACAGCTCTCAGAAGCAGGCAGAAGTTCAAGTATTCTCTGGTCCCCTGCAGCACAACAGCATGGCACAAAGGGCTCACCTGAACACAGATGCAATAGTTGCCATAACCCAACACTAGAGTTAAGACAATGCTATGATGTGGCAAGCTGCAGACCTCCTGCTGCTTATCCTTATGAGAGAGTTGTCTACCCAAAATGGGAATTCACCTGGTGTGGACTTATTCTGAGTTATACAGGCAGAACAGCACAAGAACAATATAGGGGATCATTGGAAGTCACAGCTCACCTCTCATTGCTTGTGTTTTCCACCCTTGGATAGCTCTGACAAACCATGAAGCGAGCAGTCTTTGCCTTTTAAGATGGGACTGGTCTGGCCTCCGAAGCAACCCACTTCATGAATTTCTCTGCTATGTGAGTCTTGATTTCAACCCATCCTTTACAAGCATATAGGCAAACAAAGACCAAAAAGAAACCAGACTATCTAATAATGTCTCAGTTCAGAAAACACAAATGACTGCAAGAGCTAGGAGCTTCTACAGCCAGGCACATTCCTAGCACCCCTATGCACAGTCTGTGCAATCCCTAGTATGTTTTATCTATCTTTCAGTAAGTCCATCTGCACGTATGCTATAGTTACCAGGGGAAAGTTAAAAATACACCCTAGGTGTAGCGATGCATAAGGCAGATCCTCAGCAGCAAACCAGGAAATGAGTAAATCCCCCACTCTTCCTGAACAATTCCTCACAATGGTAACTCCCTCCTTCCCGCACACCTACACTCTCACATGCCGGGAGAAGCTGGGGGTGGGGGAATGCTGAGCTTTGCTATGTTGTTGGGAAGCTCATCAGACCTGGCTACTTCCAATTAAAGGAGGGAGCAAGTTCAAACTCTCTGCTGATCTCGGCCGTGAGCTGGCACCACGCTCAGAGATGACCGTTCCTGCTGTTGAGGCACAAATCCACTGAGCCTGAGAAGAGGGTGTACGAGCATGTCCCCCCTTCTGGAAGCAAAAACAGGATAGGAGGGAAGCCCCAAACCTGCTGAGGTGGCTGGAACACGAACTTGAACTGACAGGGGGCAATAGCAACCGAACACAAGTGAACGCAGAAGATGCTGAGCGTGAGCGAAGACTAAAGAGAAGAGATGCGCAGAGGGGAATCTGTTGACATCATCATGCTGTATGGATCTGCAAGGTTCCCAGCTCAAGCAGCCTTGCAGCATCAGCTTTCTCCTTCTCTAAATGCACACACTTCTAAAGGCTCCGGTTTTCAGACCCTATATATTGTACTGGGAAATTAAGGAGCAGCCTTCCAGAAGAAGATTAAGATACTTCAACAGCTAGCAGGAAACATGCCTGAGGATGAGCTGTATCGTTTGTCACATCACTTCCCTTCTACCAACTGTTACAGTATTCTAAATTGAGATAAAAATTGCCCAGTTTCTGCCATCAGCTTGGGCCTGGATCCTTTGCAGCATACATCAAATCTAGAGAATCAGTTCACTGACTAGAAACGGATCTACAAACAGAGCCCTTGAATTCGGTGTGACAAGTGCAACGACAACAGTCGTGGCAGCAGCTCCCCTCTATATGCTTTATCTGGCCCTTGAATATCATTAGAGCAGGGAAGAGGAGTGGGAAGAGAAGCTTGCAGGCTGGCGATACGCAACTTCATGCAGAGGTGGGTTTCTACTGCCCTCTGCTGTAACATCTTTATAGAACTTCCATGAAGGAAGCTCCGAGCATGGTAACCTAATATGCACACTGGGCATCACACACAGACTGTATTGAAACGATGGTAAGTGGAACGAGACAGCTAGAAACAGTAGGCTTTGATTTCTTGCTGCTTATTTTAATTCTTGAAGTGAACACACGCTTCTTGTACACACATAGAAAGCAGACCATAGGCTGATCACTTCTTGTGTCTTTGCTTATGAACCTGTGTATTTTGGATTATGTGCTCACAGTTTGCAGTTCTAAGGGATTTAGCATCACAGCCTTGACTGCAACATCTTTTGTTTTTTCTTCTACTCTAAGACTTACCAGATGTTGACTCAGACTGTACTAAATTACTGGTAAATCTTCCTCATAAAATGCCCCAGTGAAGCTTCCTGGAGCCTCTTTCGCATTGCACAGTCACTGCGGCACCAGAAACCTACCACAGGCTAGCAGCATAGCAGTTAGGTAGTCCAGACGGAACATCCTACTGAGTAGGTCTAATTCATCTCAAAATCAGATATCAATATCACTTAAGTTATAGATGAAAGAATCATGCTGGTCACTGTGTAATACTGATGTCTATTCACATGCTGATCTCTATATACAGAATTCCTTTCAGCTCTTTTCCAGTAGTTCTTCATGTTCCTTTAAGGCTTTGTAACTTCTGGAGTCTTTTACAGAGCTACAGGCCTATATAGCAAGACTTGAATAAAGTTTTCTTCCATTAATTTTCTTCTGTATTCTCTTCCTTTACACTTAGACACCAACAAGACTAAATTTACTGAATCTGGATAAGATATCTTGTTTCTTCACTTGCCTCTACTGTCCAAGCAAACAAAATCACTTACTATAGAAAATAGGATCTATTTACAGTCAGTAAATAAGATGCAACTATTCAGTTTGACTCTTCCCTCTCCACAAAATAAAGACAGACATTACAGTCATGGGAACACAACTGTAACATGGCAATTTTAGCTTGGCAACACGAATGTGAGGAAGATTGCATATGTAAGTCACACATATAACCAGTACATATAAATGTAAATAGAGGCTGAGATTCTCAGTGCCACTTGGATATATAAATACTTCTCATTAGAAGGAAGACAAATTTGCCATTCAAATCACTCCAGCAGATTTCAAAGCCTCTTCTGTGAACAGTTTGGGACATCAGCTCTTACTCGTGCAATTTCCTTCTTAGAGCCCTTTCAATACCTCTGCAAGTAGCTCTATTGAAGGAAGATTAGAATTCTATGGTCAAGGCTGCAATATACATGGATTAAGCACAGGCAAGGTACTGGCTTACAGGTAAATCCACACCTGCACATACCTACACAAGGCTAACAAGATTCCTCACCTTTCCACCACCCTCCCTGAACTTTAGATCACATTTCCCATACGAGTTGCTACTCCTTCAAAGAAAGGATGACACAACTACAGCTCTCAAATGGCCTGAGGCATTCACTTCTATCTTTTTAAGGCTGCAGTCAACTTTCCTACAAAGGACAACCAGTAACTAAGGAGGCAGTTGAGTTATGGGAAACCCTAGGAAGAAACTGCAGAAGAGAGCCTGCGGGCACCTGCATGAATGTGAGATCAAAAATATTTAGAACACAGTGGAAAGAGCTGGGGGCACTCATCTATAGGACACAGGCATCATGAGCTTTGGAGAACCTCCAGCTCCTGTTTGAGGTTGGTTCTTAGCTAGTGATACACACGATGGAAAAGCCTACCACACCTCTGTCACAGTATGTGCATGACATTAAAGCCAACGGCATAACTTGGGAAATGAAATAGTAGGTCAAAAGTCACATTGTTTCTAATTGCAACCATATGATTTTGCTGAGGTCAAAGAACACTGGAAAAAAGCCAGTTTGGGGGCTTTTTGTAATAAAAAAGGCATGTGAAGCATGTGGCGTAACACTACTTTGCTAAACCCTAAGGGACCAGGAAGCTTCTCAAGAGACTGTCAGCCAGGTGTATGTTAAGTGACTGACAGAGAAAGCATGCACTAACAGGATAAAGGTGTGAAACAGTTCAAGAAGTATTAGAGCTGGCATTAATGTACTTTGCTGCCATGTTGAAGAGTCCCTGTTTATGGTCCTGATCTGGGTAACTGCTTGAACACTTCCATGAAGTTCTGTATGCAAATAGTCCTAATGATTGAAAGGGAACTACTACTGTGCTTCATTTTAAGTAAACACCTCAGTACTCCACTGAATCAGTGTTTAAAAGGATTAAGGACTGCTAACCCATGTAAAAGCTTCCTTCTACCTTATATACCTGAAGAACACAAATCAATAAATTGATCTGAAAAGCTATTTTCTACTAGCATTCTATACTGCTTTCCAATAATGCAAAACTACCAAGAGACAATGAAAAATCAAACTGAACCCTAACGGGAGCAAGACCTATTGGCTTTAAAAGCAGTAGTCACAGGACGGTAGCACCATGTGAAATGCTAGAATGGTTCTGCTTTCTCTTTCATCTCCAGTTAATTCTCATGTCTGCATAAAGCTTTTCTGTAACGTCGGTTTTGCCCACTAGTAAAGAACACACGCACAGCAAAGCATTTCAAATCCTAAATTATCTACTATTCCTCTTGGCATAGAAATTATTTCATAGAGGTTAATCAGCCATGTAAAAGGGAAGGCTTGTCCTCTCCCAGAAGCTAGCCTGATTAAACAAATTCATCTTAACTGATAGCTACTATTGTCTGCAGTCTCTGCAAAAGCGAAGTCCATATGTGGAAAAGGCTATAATTGTTAAAGTACTGTAAAATCCCAATATTGCAATGAGTGAAAGTCAGATGAATCAGATCTGCTCTCTGCTAGAAGCATCACAGGGAAGAAGGAAGCAGTATCATTTATGTCATCTTCAGTGTGAGAAAGCATCTCCCTGGGACAGCTCAGCAACTTGAAGGTTTATGTTAAGGTCCTTCCTCTTCCTTACAGTATTGTCTCAACAAGAGAGTTGCCTGCTTGTGTGAGAATTCAGTTCCTTAGGTCTGTGATAGGCTTAGGCTTTGGGCCAAGTTCCCTAGAATTCAGCTTGTACGGTCATTAGGTGCAGAACAGGGTGACTATAATGAGAGGAGCCACTGGCAAGGGATTCATTCAAGTTGCAACTCAAAGGCCGTTTATGACTAAACAGGTTGCGTAGGTCACATTATGCACCTTCCTGCTGGATGCATTTATTAGTCTTGCAGGACTCACACACGTGTCCACATGGCTAAACTAGAGAGGGCCAGAGAATGGGGCCAACCGTTATCACACAGCTGCTGCATTATTTATAGCACAAACCTTGACACAGTTTCACAGATGTCAAAAAGCCATTTAGAGACAACATCTGTATGTACCCTTTCCACACTGCAGAAGAAAGAGATTGCAATGCACAGAAAGTTATATGAAGAATGAGAGGGCAAAGCATTTCTTTTATGTGGACTTGCTACAGGCATTATTTTGTGAATACTTGACAGAATACCCAAGACAACCAGACTGAGGTGAGTGCTTGAACTGAAGAGATTTATGTACTAGGGATATCTGTTACAGGAACCAACTAGTGAGATTTGTTTCTTATTTCATGGTTATGTTGTATTAGTTCTTTTGGGTATGCCTTGTCACCAGGATCAATAGAAGGTGAATATATGCAAAAGGACACTGGCCTTTTCACTAGTAATGTTATGCCTAACCTATTTCTGGTTTGCATCAGTGGAAACCTGGACCACTGGAAAGTGACAGGAACAAAGAGGTAGCTGCAGTCCTAGGGTTTGCAATAGTACCTGTGGGAGAGAAGCAGCTCAGAAAAGATGCTGTTGCCAGGGCAATGAAACAGTGCAAAGGTTCTGGGCATCGTCTCCTGGTCTCCCATAGAGAGCTGGGTTTTGCTCTTGCAGAGCCAGGAGGAGGACAGGAGGCACAGCCTTCGTGTGCCCTCCCAAAGCATGGAACTCTTCCTCAGGGGATGAGGGCTCAGCTGGCACAGGCAGGGCAGACACATCTCAGCTGAAGCCAGCCAGACCCTGTTTCTCATTAGCAGTAGTTCCAGCTGCTTCCAGAAATCCTGATGATAAAGTGCAAGCCAAAAGAAAGGAATCCAGGTCCTGTCTTTTAGCTTTGTTCCAAATCAGCAACCGTAGCCCTTTAAACTGTTCCTTTCTTGCTACTATCCATGAGAAAAACACTTGTTTGTCATGCTTCAATTAATACATGACCTGACAGGCTTTGTGCTGGGATCCAACAATAGACAGTTTGCAGATATTAATCATCAGGCAAGGCTTCAAATGAGACTTACGCCCAGTAAAAAGTTGACTCCGTGCTGTAGCAGATAAACCCTGAGCCCAAACAAATGGCTTTCATACAGTGGGAGAAGGAACCTTTGCCCTCCTGAGCTTTTCTTGTTAATGCTTCATGCAGGATTCTGTTCAGAAAGCTGACTCACTAGGCTGGCCTGCCTCAAAATACGACCAACACTGCACCGAAGGCTTCGCACTGAGAATGGCTGACATAGAAAACAAGCATCTTTCAGTGCCCAGGGCATTTTATACAGCATTCATTTCTGTTTAACTACTTCTTCAAGGCTTTCCACGTCCCTTCAACAGTGCTCTTGCCATGTGGGAGGGATCAAGAAGAGTTCACAATTTATCTTTATTGTCATTCCATTCCATGGAAAGGAGACTGATTCCTCATAACTGCACCACTGTGCCTGGGGCTGCAGAAATGAGCCGGACATGTATGTTCCATCTGCTCAAAAAGTAATTACAGGGATCAACATAAGCTCCTTGCTTTTTATGGAATAATGTTTGTTCTTATTAGAGAAATAGCATTTCAATAAAGTCAACCGCTACCGGAATATATAGGTTGTGGGTACAGCTGTATTCTGCACCTACATGAAACTTTTATAGATTTGAAATCAATGAACATTTAACACGCCTGACAAACTACAGATTTTTCACTGAAATATCTGCTATAGCAGTCATGGTTTGAGTTAAAGCAGCATGTGAGACAGGGAAGTCTCCTTCTAATGCAAGATGCAACTTGCTTTAGAGAAAGTACAATCAATACACTGACACTTTGTCAACAACTAGTTAAAACTCTCTACCTATCATATAGGGGGTATTGACACAGGGGGTATTCAGGAGTATGCTTGTATGCCCAAGAGGGAACAACAGATGGTGCATGACTGCAGCTAATGATCTAATCTGTGACAGTTTGGAGTTCTTAAAAAAAAGATCAAACCAAACAACAAACTGACAGTCCTGCACTATCCCACATCATAAATGGGGTGCAAACTGCTATAACAGAAGCATGAAGTGGTAACATCTGAAGAGCTCAACTCTTCAAAAGAGGAAGTCAAGGAGGTTTAGAAATACTCTTAGTGTACGCACCCTGAACCTAAACACCTAAATAGGGGTTTAGTTTTGTGGGTTAATCTTCTTCCAGCAGCATCTCCATAGTTCTTAAGAAAATCATAGAATCACAGAATAGTTCAGGTTGGAAAGGACCTTAAGATCATCCAGTTCCAACCCCCCTGCCAGAAGCAACAACACCTCACACTAAACCAAGCCACCCAAGGCTTCATCCAACCTGGCCTTGAACACTGCCAGGGACGGAGCATTCACAACCTCCCTGGACAACCCATTCCAGTGCCTCACCACCCTCACAGGAAAGAATTTCTTCCTTAGATCCAATCTAAACCTCTCCTGTTTAAGTTCGAACCCGTTACCCCTTGTCCTGTCACTGCAGTCCCTAATGAAGAGCCCCTCCCCAGCATCGATATAGGCCCCCTCTGAGGAAGAAAAGAGCTTTTGATATACAGATGACCTGCCACTGAAAACAGCCATGTTCCTTCTGTCCAGATGTTCTTACATAAGAAGTGAACACTGAAAGACACTGAATTCTTGGGAAATACTAATCGTTAATAGGTCAGCATGCAGCCAGATGAAGTCTTCCTTTGTGGAGAACAGAAGAAGAGACTTTATATAAATTCTACCAATATCTGTGCTACAGATTACAGAACTCAGCTGAAGAATTCTTTTTAGGCAGCAACAGAAATTTCTACATGCCATTTCCCTAAATTATTGCAGCTCCAATTTAAGTGAGTAAAGGCATATCTCTTCCTCTTCTGAAAGACCACTTTGCTTACTCTTTTGGCCAACAGCACCATGCATTACAAAGATATGTTTGTTTCTGGGGTTGTTCCTGAGAGTTGCACTATTTATAACACAGTATTACCAATCATAACCACCTCCAGCTGAATAGCCTTAACAGAGGTAGCCTGGATACCAGTAAAACACTTGCTAAAGCAGCACAGGACATGCAAACACCTCAGCAGGGTAAGTTACCTTTATGCTATGGCAAATAAACAGCTGCTTTCAACGAGCTTGGGTGTCTAGTGGGACTCAGGGGTGACCAGCTCTCAAACTGGCCACCCCAGTTTTCCACTGCAAAGAAAGGAATCAGGAGATACATTTGATAATAGAATCACAGAATAGTTAGGGTTGGAAAGGAGCTTATGATCATCCAGTTCCAACCCCTCTGCCATGGGCAGGGACACCTCACACTAAACCATGGCACCCAAGGCTCTGTCCAACCTGGCCTTGAACACTGCCAGGGATGGAGGTATAATGTATCTATAACACACATACACACACCTACCTGTAAGAAGGGATGTCAGCAAAGGCCATGAACTAACAAACATGGAGCAGAGGTAATAAAGGCAGATTTTCAGGCTGGAGAAAGTAGATAAATAAAAATAAAGAAAACCACCATAAGTGGGTAAGGAACTACATAAGCAGCTTATTTCCCACCAGGCTTGCAACGCTTAGTACGCCCAGAATGGAAATATTAAGGCTAAAGCTATACGTGGATAATTTTCCTGCAACAAAAGAAATCAGCCTGACTGAAACAAGGGGTAAGCATCAGCCACAGCACACCATTTTTGTTTTTCCTATAGGGAAACTTAGGAAAACAACTGACTTCAAATGTTACTTCAGAGTGGAATTTTGCGCTGTTTCCAGTATAAGCTAGATGCCTGTCTCAAAGCATGTGTGTCACTCCAATGTTCTCCACTTGGAAGTCCTTGTTTTGCTTCTAAGTTGTACATGGCAACGTGCACTCTCTCTTACATGGACAAATGATTTAATACCACAGGTTAATGTAATTTAATTCGAGGATACATGCTGATGTCCTAAGGATTGGGATGTATGCAAAGTAAGTGCAAAACTGGGTTTTAGAAAATCAGTCACTTGAAGTTTTAGAGGAGCAGCAAGAAGCACCTTGTGAAGTTCTAGAAATCCAACTCCTACCTCATTGACAAAATGCTGACATTGAATCTTCCACAGCTACAAGCAGCCACAGAATACTAACAAATGGCTCCAGCAGGTAGAATGCACAGATGCTTTCATCCCCAGTCTTAGTAGAAATCATCTATCAAAACCACATGGAAGATCACTGCAGGATACTGAACCATCCCAGCACAGCACAGGTCATGCATCCTCTGGTAACTGCTATTAATAAATCATGATCCTTGCTCTACTTTAATTTGTCTCACAATGGCAGAGTTTCTTCCTCCACTGAGCTGATTCTAAGAACTGCAGGCATCAGTTTAAAGCACAAACAGAAGAGGTTGACATGTAGTAGGAAACAGCATAGGAAGATGAGCAGCCAACAGTAACACTGCACATTAACCCTGCAGTAGGTCAGTGCTACTGTCCCGCAGTAGTCCAGTACATACTGTCAGGATGACACCACCATTGTGAAGGAGGGATTGCAGTGTCTTCTTCAGCTACTGCTTAGAAGTGGTATCTGTGGGTGAGCAAAAACATGACAACAAAGCAGTGCCTCTGATACAGTGGAGAAAATGGGTTTTCTTATTGCTCATTCTTTGAAAAAGTCAAAGTAGAGAATTAAAAACATCAAAATAAAAGACTGAGGAAGAACCAAAGCTTTGGAGAAGTTCCAGAGTAAACCAGAACCCTTTATCAAGAAATGGTGGCTAGTGCTGCCAGTATTGCACACAGGACACGTAATTACTGTCTTCAGGTAAGGAATCTAACCCAGACTGCAGGCCTATAGGAACTTTCACATCTTCACTCTAGTCCTCACAACCACTCTATAGTCAAGAAGTCCTTTGGTATTTTAGCTTTCTAGCATCATACTTATCTACCTTAAAAGACTGTTAGGCAGATGTATTGCTTGGATACTGATGGATTACAGGCTACCACAAAAGGCAGACAGGAAAGCATTATATTTGCAGCATAGAGCAGACAGTTCTTATTTATAGAGCATTAATATTATAAGCTTCATCCACCCCAGTTTTCTTCAGTTTGAAAACCAGTGACTGAGGAGATCTGTGACCTCTGCAAAACTCGTATGTACATTAATAGGCAACAACACAAATGCAGTTCAAGGAGTTGTGTACAAAAATTACCACACGCAGTCACCATAAAAACAAATCTGCCCGTAATTTCCTGCAAATAATTAGTTTGTGGTTTGGATGAGGTACACAAAAATACTGCACTTCAGCTGCCTAACAAAGCCTCCTGGTACAGGCACGGCTGACTGACTAAGCAAGCACTTGCCTCCTTAGGTGCCAGCCTGAGGCTCAAGCGCTTCTCTGTGGTGCACTGATGCCCCCTCCTGGCCATTCTGATAACTGAGAAACAAGCCATCTACCTCCGAATTGTATTTGTTTTTAAGGCAGACACAGAAGCCGTTAAAATTTCTCCATTAACTGCTAAAAGTTAAACACGCAGCACTGTAGGGGAACTAACTGATGCCTGTCAAGTATAAGTACATGACAGTCAAGCTCTTGCATGATTCCCAGAGGTGCCCAACAAGGTATGCTCATCCTGTCACCTGAGCTTCTCCATTCTCTTCCAGCCTGCCTCAGCCTCAGGTCAACATTGCAGAGCCCTGAGAGAATAAGCTACTGTTTTTTTCTCAACTACCAGATACTACTCTAGGAGCTGAAACACATACACACTATTCATCCCACTGTAGATGCCTGACCCAATAATGCAGCAGAAAGCTGAAGGTATCTTTATTCCAAGGCTAGACTTTGCTGAAGCACCCTTTTCAGAGTTATCACACCCTTCCAGCTTTAACACATGGTTCAGTCTGCACCCTAGAGAGCCACAGAAGTAATCTGAGGTGGAAACCCCAAAATCTGAGTGGTTAGAACACCTGAATTGACCTGGAATGGCTCAGCAAAAGCATACAAATTGTATTTATTCCCAAAGAGGTGGCCCATAATCCCTGTGTGGATGAAAACACAGGGCCCTGGGGGAGCCAGTGGGACCTGGAGCTTCAGGGACACAGAAAGAGGTAGGAGCGAGTGGGCCAGTACAAACTTCTCTTAGGGGTTCAACATGGCCCACTAGGGACTAACAGATCAAACTTAAAGAGTGTGGCCACTAGAGCATTAGCAAGTGCTCTGTATGGAGTCTGCTTCCACGTCACATTACCTCATGCTCACCTATGCAAGTAGAGAGGGTATCTGAAGACCGGAGGTGAGTTAAAGCTGCCAGAAGAGCCAAGCTGACCTTTGCTTTCCTTTTTTCCTGCACTTGGCCTGTGAGTCACTACTGAAGAGTGTAATGTGGGAACTCTGGAGAGAAACCAAATGTCTCCTGAAGATACTGGTCTTCCTTCCCACAGTCTCCTCCTGAGCTCCGGTAAGTCTGGCATGCAGGCTGCCCAAGAACTGCTCTCAGGTCAGTTACAAGTTCTAGCTAACTCTGACCATGGCTGTCTCCGAGCTTTTCCTTCTCTATTCCCTTCTCGCTTTTGCCTCAGGCCGCAGTGGTGATCAGCACACCTTCCAGCACATCCTCCCCTTAGTTACCAACCACCTGAAATTCTTGTGACACAAGCTCGTCTACCTCCCACTAGATCGCTATATATATGGAACGAAATCATGTCAGCAAGCAGGACAACACATCCTTTCTCTGCTGCCACTCTGGGGGCACCAATCCATGACTGTAGGCTGCCTGCTGAAACAGCAGCTCTGTACCTGACATCCAAGCCTCTGATCCTAGAATCTTAGAATCATAGAATAGTTCGGGTTGGAAAGGAGTTTAACATCATCCAGTTCCAACCCCCCTGCCATAACCAGGGACACCTCAAACTAAACCATGGCACCCAAGGCTTCATCCAACCTGGCCTTGGACACTGCCAGGGATGGAGCACTCACAACCTCCCTGGCCAACCCATTCCAGTGCCTCACCACTGTCACAGGGAAGAATTTCTTCCTTATACCCAATCTTAACCTCCCCTGTTTCAGTTTGAACCCGTTACCCCTTGTCCTGTCACTACAGTCCCTAATGAAGTGTCCCTCTCCAGCATCCCTATAGGCCCCCTTCAGATACTGGAAGGCTGCTATGAGGTCTCTACACAGCCTTCTCTTCCCCAGGCTGAACAGTCCCAACTCTCTCAGCCTGTCTTTGTATGGGAGATGCTCCAGTCCCCTGATCATCCTCGTGGCCTCCTTTGGACTTGTGATACAGGGCATCTCCCCCAGGACAAGCTTCATGCTGCTGCTCCCTGGGCCTAGGGAAGGGCAGCCATGAAACCTTTCAGGCTTGCTGGAACGCAGAAAGGAAAACACATTACTGCAGTCAGCAGGTAATTACATTCCATTCTAAGTACACTGACACCTCAACCAGTGGTTGTCATCACTACTGTTTAGAGTTGTGTGTGGTGTCATTAGCCCTACAGCATTTATGGAGGGGATGAGGCTGTATTGCTTCAAGATATGGTTGTTGCCCTGCTCTTCAGTACAGCTTCTTCCACCTTCTTGAACTGTACACATACCCCAACTGCTGGTGTTCTAGTATGTGACTGCTGAGGTGCACAGCCTCCTGATGCTGCTAGGTTATCCAGCCACCAACGATTTTAGCCCTCTCATGGCAGACTGAAAATGAGTATCTCATTGCAGCCTAAGGTATCACCGTATTGAACCATCTGGGAAGCTGAAGAGACCCTGCCACCATTGGGTAGAAGCATCAGGTTCAGAAAAGAGACACAATAAAAGTCAAATCAGAGCGAGGGAAAAGTACAACAAAGAATGGAAAAGGTACAGAGAAAAATGTTGGGTAGACTGTGGAACAGTAGAGTAACAATGCAGTGACTCTTGACAGTGTCAGCAGCATAGATGCCAGTTTGACTTTACACAGCATGGGAAGCACTTCAGTGCCACATAAGCTCTTCTTATTTTGATTTCATTCTACCAGTGCACTCATGTGTCACCCATCTGTGCTGGGGGGCTTCGCAGTGGTATGGCCCATGAAGTAGTTTGGATCGTTGACACCACAGACATACACTAGGAACAGATTTCCTTAGTGTGAAGCAAAACCAAATATCCAATCTGCCTACAGCAGTACGTGCTCTGCCATCCAAACCAGGTACATGAGCACGATCAGGAGGGTTCAATTCAAAACCATATAGTTGCTCCACACTAACACACTCAGTGTAAATACAGCTTTTCGAGAGCAATTCATTTTAGACTTGTGAAAGCTGGCTAAGCATCAAATGATTCCCTCAAATCAGGTTTAAACTCTGCGGGTGTTTTCAACAGTATAAGCCTGTGATACCAAGCCCATGGGTGGAGCAGAGTTAACAACTGCTTAACTAAAAGCAACACATTATGTAATATTTGGATAGATAAGGTATTGAAGTTTAGTATCAGCCCTATTCTGATAGCATCTCCCAATTAACTCTCCACACCTAAACCAGAACCATTTATTTTCTTCCCCTACATAGTGATATTGGTTTATACCAGACCTAAACTTATGTATTTTTCACCAGTCAACCTCCAATCACTGGAAATTCAGAAAGAATCCCACCTTACTTAGACTTGGGAAAAGAAGAATCCAGGGTGGGAAAGAGACCTGGATACCTTTGCCTAAGACAAACCTCAACTTCTTTATGCTTTCCATGGCAGCCTTTTTTCCTTCAGAATCTTCATATAGTTTTAAGAGGCCTCAAGAAGTCAGCCAAATTTAAGGGAAATAAATTTGTACGTTTAATTGAGGTAAGCCTAGTTACAATGCAGCAAGATCCGAGTTATTAGCAAGCGTGAATATATTTCAGCACTGATCAAGGGATAACGTTTCCACATCAGACAAGTGCAGGATAAACATGCCAAGTCTGCAGTTAACAGCTTTTCACCCACTGGCCTTCTACCACTAGATGGCATCGGATGCCAGATGGATTCTATCATGAAGAAAATAGTTAGGTCAACTGGATTGGGTGTATTTCCTTAAGCACTCGTGTTAAATTCTTGTATAGCATCAGTATACACAAGATAGACCAAGGAAAACAGTGTATCTTCTTACTACTCTAGGTGGTAAAGGCAAGGCAGAAGCTTCTAAGACTAGTATTCACTTGTTGTTGTATCTTTAGGGAGGAGCCTTGAGTAGGAAAGAAAGGAAGTGTTTGTTCTCCATCCCTAACTTCAACAGAATGGGGCATTAAGTCTTACAGCTCATCCTCCTACCCAGCCTCCTGGAAGCTAGATGCAGGTAAGGTGCAGTTAAGATGGCCATTAATATGCAGTTCTTGTAACATGCTCCCTCTCCCAGCACTTCACCGAACAATACATATCCTACCTGTGGAGAGTGCAAGAAGTTACTCAGGAATACCAGCATGAAATACAAACATAAAATACTCACTGGTAGCTAGTGGAAAATTACTCATGTATACATGACCAGGAATCCACCAAGACAATGAGGGATTTACACAAATGCTGCTATAAAGGAGCCAGAGACAGCAATGTGAAATACTGTGCTCATTGCAGTATGTTTGTTGAGACTTCAAAGTAATGGATACAAAAATTACACCGGAGTATGTTTACTTGCTAAGGTTTTCCCCTGCATTCATCAATGGTGTGCGCTCCTCTGCTTCATGTCATGAGCTGCAACAGTTTGTTCACAAGATACCAGCTTTTTTCCTGGCTAAACCTTCTCAATAATTAATTGGATCCATCTACACCATTCTCTCTTGCAGCCTGAAGATTCAAACCTTTTAGAGCAAGACGAGCAGACAACTCCACCACGGGAAAACCCAGTAATTTAATGATTTTGCTGTCTGAAATACACTGTTTTTGAATACCAGCTATCTGTAAAAGTAGAGTAACTGTTACCTTGCCTATTTGATGTACCTTCTCCACTGAACAGTGAATCAGGTTAAGTTAAACCACTGAAACTTAACATCTGGGCATGTCTATTCTAAAGAGGATTTTTCAAATGGTGCTGCTTGTTCCTAGAGCTTTGTCTGGAAGCCTTTCTCAGCTTTAACATAGAGCTTACATCTCCACTTGAACATACAGAATAGCTTCTGCTGATCTGCACTAACAGCTAGATCTAGTTAGCACCTGCTTTCTGATATAGAATCATAGAACAGTTAGGGTTGAAAAGGACCTTAACATCATCCAGTTCCAACCCCCCTGCCATAACCAGGGACACCTCACACCAAACCATGCCACCCAAGGCTCTGTCCAACCCTGGCCTTGAACGCTGCCAGGGATGGAGCACTCACAACCTCCCTGGCCAACCCATTCCAGTGCCTCCCCACCCCAACAGGAAAGAATTTCTTCCTTAGATCCAATCTAAACCTCCCCTGTTTCAGTTTGAACCCGTTACCCCTTGTCCTGTCACTACAGTCCCTAATGAAGAGCCCCTCCCCAACATCCCTATAGGCCCCGTTCAGATACTGGAAGGCTGCTATGAGGTCTCCACGCAGCCTTCGCTAAGCTTGCTTCTAGGACTAAGTCTGCAGTAGGCTGAACAGGCAGCTTGAGCTGCAGATTCTGTTACCTAAGGCAGCAGCAGAACCTAGGAAAAGGGCTGGACTAAGCCACATGCAGCAAGTGTACCCTGTTTAAAGCTCCACCTGTTCAGACTGTTTCAAGTAGCAGTAGGAGTTTTCCTTGGAAAAGATTACTACAGCCACGTACTGGCAAGGGCTTGTCGCAAACAGCTATTTTGACTTGGTTTTGCATTCTTATTTCTTGGAACACAGGCACAGAGATTAAATGAATTCAAAACCAGGACACCAGAAAACAATGAAATTTTGTCCTTATTACCGAGTAACACATTGAGATCATTATTATTTATTTTGAAAAGGCACTCTAAGGTACACAACAGGTGACTTTTGCTCGTTTCCCAGCAGCTCAAGGGTTCTACAAGGAAGATGCTCAGGCACTACCAGTTCCAGAAATCCATGGAAGATGAGAACCTGGCAGACCTGTAACACCATAAAGTACCCAAACGTGCATCTTATCTTAGTAATTTACTTACTGTCCCAACACTGACTTACTGTCACGTGGTGTTCCGGCGCTCAGTTCAATGTGGCCTGAGGTTCCTTCAGCTTGAATCATGAGAGATGCAGTGAGAAGAATACTTCTTTATTAGCCCATGAGCTGCATGCAGCCATCTCATTAAATGCTGTCATCAAAATCCTGATCAACCTTGGAACAAAACAAGCAAGATCGATGTATGATCCAGGTGGAAAAAAAGTATACAGCTGTGCTGAGGGTGATCTTGAAAGCTGCTACTGCTAACTAGCACGAGCAAACAGATGACAACAGAGGAAAAAGATATCCAGGGCTATGCCTAAATATCCTAAGCCTGGTACTGACCAAGTTCCTTACTGATAAGAATGACTGTACGTGAACATAATTCTGTTTTGATTAACATAATGCTCTTTAAAGCATATTATTAGCCCATGTGGACTCAGAGATGGGACACATCTGACTCTGCTGTAGTCACCTCTGCTTCAGTGTAAGGAGACATTCTCTCACCCTTGTCTTTTCACCAGTTAATCTGAAGCCAAATATTCACTTTTATCCTCATGTACATTACAACGGATGCCAATCACGCATCAAGTTACAACTGAAGCAAGTTCAAAAGCAATACAATATTGACAGTATCACTTTGCCTCTGCTCTCTGCTCAGCTGTAATGCTACCTGTCAGGTTTGTATAAAGTGTCTTCCCCAACACACCTGACAGCAAGGAAAGTTCCAAAACCACCAGCCACTGATACAACCATTGACAATTTACCAGGGAGAAATTCAGAATCTGCTTAAAAGCTAGGTTTTTGTAACTGCTACCTACGTAAGCCTTCTCAAAGTAGGTACCCATTTCTGTTAACATTTGAACTTCACACCAAAGTCCAAACATGGGATATTAGTCATCTACAGATTCTGAAAATCCCAGCTACACAACACAGAATTAGTCTCAGGTCCCCTTCAGTTCAACCATGTTAGACAGCAGTAATGTTTTTTAGACTTTCATTACTACACAGCTGTTGTGGTTTAAACCCAGCCATGCAGCTCGTTCGTTCACTCAACCCCCCCCCTTTCTTGTCCTCCCTTTACTACCAGAGGGATGGGGAGGAAAATCAAAAGAATGCAACACCCACAGGCTGAGATAAGAACAGTTTAGTAACTAAGGTATAGTACAGATCACTACTGCTACCACCAATAATGATAAAGGAAATAACAAGGGAAGAGAATACAGCACCTCACCAACCCTCGACACATAACTCACCCCCCCCCAACCCAACTGAGCACCGGCTGAATACCTCCTCCAACCCCACAGAGAATTAGCCCTTCTGGGTAACTCTCAGTTACATCCTGGGCATGATGTGCTGTGGTATGGAATACCTCTTCAGCTAGTTTGGGTCAGGTGTCCTATGCCTGCTTCCTCCTGGCCTCCCCTCCTCCTTGGCAGAGTATGAGACTCACACAGTCCTTGGTCAGAGTAAAACATTTGAGCAGTAACTAAAAACACTGGTGTTACCAGTTCTGTTCCCAGGCTGAAAGTCAGAACACAGCTGCACCAGCTACTATGAAGAATCAAAAATGACTGCCACTGCTAAACCCAGGGCAACAGCAAAGAATTAAGTTTGCCAACCCCAAACTAATCACATACAGCTCCAGTTATTTAATCTGACAGCTTCCACAGTATGATGGCAATATTCTCTTGGGCTTACCAAAGATAAGCCAGACAGGAGCATTTCTTCATATAAAAGATAGGCTGCTGCTCATCAGCTCCCACTTCTATCATCTTTTGGCAAAAAGTCAGCAAAGAGGATCTTTACCTTCAAGCGATCTTACAAAAAGGATGTATGTTATTAACAAGAAAAACTACTTCCTTCCATAGACCTGAAGAATTTCCATCAGAATTTCCCAGCCAAGTGCACAGCAATGCACTGCACTGGGATACTACAAGCCATGTCACACACGCCTATTTGTTCCTCTCTGAACAGAGGATACAGTCCAAACACAAACTGTCTTCATAACAGGATGGTGAAACCTAGTGACAGCTAACAGCTGTACACTTGCACAGTGAACTACATGCAAAAAGATGAACTCAAACTCCAGCAGCCACATATACTTGTATGTGTTCAAACATGGCCAACTGAATGCAATCCACTAGTGTAAGACATTTATAGTGCTTTCAGTAAGTCTATTTCTACAGCACTTTTTGGAGCTGGAGCAGATCAGTATTCAAGAGACACAAAAGAGACCCAAGAAGCACTTCTTGGGACAATATTTTCAATCAGATTAAAGCACACATTTCTCAAGTGCTTGAGAATCACAAAATGCCTGTCAGCCAAAAAGCAACAAGAGGTTATGTGCCACATTATACTCTGCTATGAAATCAGAAATACTACCCTCAAAGGGTAGGGGGAACACACAAAAATACCCTGAAATGGTGTAACAGCTCATTTTAGAATCCTCCTGTAACTTCCCAGCGCACTAACACTGTGCTATGTAGTGGCATTTTAGACTTGTATGGACAAGACATTTAGAGGATACTCTGTTAGCAATTGGACCACTAGAGATTTCCAAGCAGGAGTTCATTTTATCTGAGTATAATTAGATTCAGGTTCCATTTTTTACACTTCCACAATGGACAAATAGTAAAAATACTGAAGATTGATATTAACATGGTAAACATCAGCTGAAGTGGTATGGAGAGTTCTGTTATGTACCTGATCCTCCTGGTTTACTTGTAGTATGCAATATAGTGATAACATTATTAAATCACTTTTTTCCCCCCAATACGATGATGGATGTTAGTAGATATCCCAACTCCCCAGAAGTCAAATCCTTTCCAAGTGATTGCTGCTATATAAACCCAGCAGCTCTTCAGAATACCACCATCAGATCTGGCTTTCTGGTGCTATAAAACAAACTAAGAACTTCCTATTTCTTTAGGACACACAAGAAGGCCTGAAGACTTTATTTTCCTTTTGACACAGCATCTGTAACACGTTAGGTACTCACATAACATACAGTTTTACACCTGGACATTCATGATACAGACGACACTGTTCCAGAAACTAAGGAAAAATGGAAAAGTGTTAATCCAGATACTTAGTAACATGATGCTTCTTATAATAGAGGCTTGCACTTGGTAAAACCCAGCATTTTCAAAACCTGTAAAACCAACCTCAAGTAAGCAGTGACTGAGAGCAGGAAGTTAGCCTGCCAAGGTTTACAGAATACATTTCATCAATTACCTTGTCACAAACTGATGGTATTCTCACTTACACAACTCTCATCACTGACCTTCAATAACAATGTCTTTGAGCAACACCAGAAGGAATCCATTTCCCCGTTTTATGTACTGAAAGTCTGGTGCTGCTGCAAGGTGAGGTAAATCAAACCCCTGTTCAAAACCACAGGCCAATCCAATATAAATCAATAAAATATATATGTTGTAAAGATTTTTTTAATATGAAACTCCACACTTCTTGAGGAACAGTAAGGTATGTTAAAATAACCAGTCAGACTTCATTCAAATGAATTAGACAACTTTTACTAAATGAAAAAAACTACATTTAAAATATGCATTTAAAACAAAATGGAATTAGAAAAGAGACTTAAATCCATTTTAAAGAACTTGCTCACTGTGTCAGAAATCAATATATCTCTTGCATTATATAATGTGCCAGTTCATAAAACGTAAGTTACCAGAATCCTCAATTTAACATTTTCAAAGACAATACTGAAGTCAAGAGTTTTACAACTACTGATACACATTTAGAATGGTATAAATCTGAAGCCTTCCCCCAAAGAATCTTACAAATTTGACAATATTCAATAAAAGCTTTTGTAGTTATGTCCAATAAGTATTGCATCCTAAAGCATCACAATTCTATGCCTTTCATATATCCTCTATAATTTCCTATCTTCTCTGTGTCTTGCCATTTGCCAATGTTAACTCTTTTGAGAAAGGAGAGTACTGGAAAGAAATACTGCATAACTCTTGATCATGTACAGAAATTATTGCTACTATAGTACACTACAAAGCAGAAGTCTATACAACAGTACATGAAATTTGATCATGAAAATCCAAAGGATATAATCTTTAGTGACATAAGCCTTATAATCATGTTGAACATTCCTACAGCATTTGCAGCTCGCCACTTGTCAGCTAGCCTACTGTCTGTTGATGAACATCCATTTAAGCACACCCTCTTATGAAAAAGAATGTCAGCTTTCAAAGGCTTAGCAAATAAGGATCTTCATGTTCTGTGGAACTATGTAAGATGAACTTTGATGCAGGTAAGGAGTTACCTGGAAGCTAAGCATGCCAAAGGTGTTTCATGCTAATAAACTAAAGCCAAGGTACCACATAATCAAGTTACCAACTAATAGGCAATACCATTTTTGTCCTACCTAAGTTAAATGAAGTGCCATAGCACAGTGTTAATGTCAATAATTTAAAATAGTGTAGTGCACAAATTCATTGTGTGGCAGTTTCAGTTAAAAAGTCAAGACAGGGTTTTCTGTCTCAATTTATGCTGGCTGTCAAGCTGTCCAGTCTGGGCTTTTTGGACTTAATTTGCCTTTTAATCACTACTATACTACAAACTTTGCAGTGTAATGGGGCACACATTTGGGCAGCATTATTATTATGCATCATATTATGCATGAACAACAGGGAACTAGGGGGAGGATAAGAGACCAATGGCTGTTCTAAACAGCCCCTTCTTTATTTCAATTTCAAAGAGAGAGCCAGGAAATAAGACTAGATACCATATTTGCATCATTCTAGCTACAAAAGAACCAAAGTAAAAGCAATCAAGCAACAATAAGACCACATTACACAAATGGAACATCATGCTCTCATCTGGTTTAACTATTACATCAAGTTTTAACTGGGATGTTGGTCAACTTCAAAAACCGTGGTAAGTGTGAATATGTAGTTGCAATAAGTTTTTTCCTAATATTTTTTTTTTAACTCTATGCTGGATATTAGAACTTGGAGCTATACTTGTTACAATACAGTGTCGCACATCTTTCTACTAGAAAAGAAATTAATAAAGATCCTTTACCCGTCTCTTTAAGTTAAATGTGTGACATCATAAAGGGTGTCAAATGGCTGGATGGTTTTACAGTGCACACATTATATACTGTAATATGGAGTTTTGTCCTTGACAGATCTGATGGTGTTTCTACATTATTCCTTTCTTCACCTCTTCTTCGGTGGATTAGCTGTGCGAGGTGGAGTGACTGGACGCCCGGAATTCAGTCCACCATACTGGTACTTGGCTTTCTTTTCAGATGGTTTCAATATCTTGGAGAAAACAAAGTTCTTTTGAGCCAGTGACAAGTAGGAACATTTCAAATACTGTTAAGATAACCAAATCGCACTGAGCAGGAACACGGATGGGGAGGAAATTACATCCCAAGCATACAGATTTCTGAACCCTACATACAACAGAAATACTACTTCTAAGTACTTCTTGTTCTACAACTACATTGGGGTGAGAAAGGGAAAGAAAAGGGGCTGCAAACATGTCCAGGAAAGAGTACAGATTAATACCTCATCAGAGTAACCACACTAGAAGGGCCCCACTAGTCCATTAGTCGGTGTAATTAAGGTAGTCTAATCACTAGGTGTGACTAAAAAGAATCACCCAATTAAATTCTTAAATTAGCAACCAAATAAGAGGGAGTAACTCAATATGCAGGAGTTTGGAAAACAACAAATCCCACATAGTTCTCTGGAGAACAGTCGGTTTGCAGTTTTAATCATGGACTGCTGTGCAGTCCTTTGCATAGCTCAAGTATGTTACCTTAGACTAACCATAACCACAACGAGCCGACTCAGTCCATATAGCCTAACACCTAATGCAATACTTAATGTACAAACGTATCATACCTGAAAGGAACACATCAGAGTTTCATCCACGCTCATCATGCCCCCTGCATTGTCAAACTCTCCACAATAATTTGGAGCTGAGAATAGGGTGACCAACTGCCGTTTAGCAAAGAATTCATATCCATCTTCAACGACCTGCAAACACCACAGAAATCAATACAGCTCACATTAAAAAAAGAGATACATTTTGAAGAAAAAAGCCAGTCCTGAGGCAAACAGGACTTGTATTAAGGACATTGCAAGAATTCATCGAAAAGCTATCATACATCTTGATATTTCAGTCATTTTGTCTTACCTGGACACTGAATGCCAATCTGGTACCTTAACCCGTCTGACACTTCCAAAGTTAAATATGCATCAGTTTATTCAGCACTTTCATACCTGAAGTCTGATTATGCATTGCCATTTCAAAGATTCCCAGCATTTTATGGCTTATCCACAGAATCTGAATGTCTGACCTATTAATTCAGAGCACACACGGTGTGGCTAACAACCTCATTGCAACTGCTGAGTTTTACTTATACTGGATATTGACTGCACAAACCTCAAGTGTAAAGCTTTTTTAGAATTTTGATGCTCTAAAAGCATAGTGGTTCTGCTGTATTTTCTCTAAGAGCATAATTCACCTTTAAAATAGTGCAAGGAGTATGACACATCAGCTAAGGATGTTCCCTCTTCCCTGAAATAGAAGCATCACTTTAATGTACTGAAACCAGCACAACAACTGCTCACTTTGGCCAAGTCACCACTTGGTCCAGTCAAGTCCCCATGGTCTTTTAAAGGGTGTCATACTCCTCGTATGAAGAGCCAAAGTGACTACATGAATACAAAAAATTGCCACCAATCTCAATCAGCAGTTAATAAATCTTAGTATCTATTCCATGCACTGACTAATCTTTAATGTTTTTTAGCAATAGAATTGCAAGGAGAAATATTCAAGGGTTCCAACAGTATACCCAAGTCGAGGTGACACAGAATAAAACGAAAGCTTTCAAAATTGACTAAATAATGACACTGAAAAGTTATACAGGAAATTGAAACCTGGTGTCCATCTAACTAGGATACTTGCTTAAAGTAACTTAATAAAAACGGCAAAAAAGCACACTTAAATATTGATGATGCCAAAAATAACCTTGCTTTCTGCACATTTCAGTAATTCAAACAATACATGTCAAAGTACCCCAAACAGAGGAACCAAAATGAAGGTAATGGTGAAATCTTTCATGTACAGACATGTTCATGGAAACGTTCAAAACACATTTAATACTTCCATGAAGAGAAGCAGATAGTTTGAGCCACAATTACCAGAGAACTGACTACTACTGAAATGGACAACCCTGAAGCTTCAGTGTAAATCTCAAATTCACTTTACCACTTTAAACATGGACTGTACCTCTAACATTCATATACAACACTAACTGTGAACAGTGAACAGACAATACCAAAACCAGACATCACTGAAAATTTTACTTCACTGACATTAAACAGTTCAATACAAATCAGTAGAAGGACACAGGACTATAGTCCCTTTATGGGAAAGACATGCTTTTCCTAGAGGTAACACAATGAAGAAGTTTCAAATATATTCTACTGACAAGCAGGAAAGACACACAAAATCTAGAAGCAGAAGGCTTAAGAACCAACAGCAGCGTAATTCATACCTGGTGAGCTCGACAGATCAAATCCAGATCATGACGATTCAGGAATTTACTGACCACGTCAGCACCAAAAGTAAAAGAGACCCCACGATCATTTTCACCCCAACCTTGCACATCTTTGTCTGGGTCAGACCACAGCAGGTCACACAGCAAGCCTTTGAAAGATAACACAAGTGAAGATGGTAGTCTTCGGAGTTACCATGCTATAATATGAAATAGTTTTATTGTATTTACCAGAGCAGCTCTCCTAAAGCAAGTAAGCCTTGGCAACAAATTCAGTAACACTTAAGCTGCAACTCAGACAAAAGATGTGAACTGTATAAGTCTGGAGATATTTTTACTCATCTCACCATTGACAGTAACTTGAAATGAGTCAAATAGTTCTTTGAAACAGTATTTAATTATAATATTTTATAATATTCTGCATGTTTACAGTAAATACTTGAGGAGTTTAGAAGTACTGCAGTGGGTTCACTTTAGAAGGCAACCATCAACTTCACAGCTCACCAAGAAAGCTTATTTGGAAAGCTGCAGTGTATTTTAAAATCCTATGCAAGCCCAGTCACTAATACAGCAAATAAATCTGTGTCACAAGCTTCTGAACACGGAACAGATTTGATTCTTCCCTTGCTTATCATACAAGAAGAACCTGACAAGACTTAGTCAAAATATGACAGGACAGAATTCTGATAGCACTTTCAGTTTGCTTGGAATACTGTTGACTTTTCTAAAAGCCTCGTGCCAATCAGCCTGGAATCTAGATTAGAACAATAAACCCCTCTGCTATTTTAGCACTGGTCAAGATCTTTCTTCTGCTGCCAGTATAAGGTCAGCTAAATTTGGAGTTAAAACTGGCTACTAACAAAAATTCTCTGTATCAACTCCAATGCATTTATACAAAGAACTTTCAAAGTGTTTTCATATGAGAAAGAACCAGGCCAATTTAACTACGACACAAACCAAAAAACATTCAAAACTTATTTCATAGTTTTCCATTAAATTCTTTGCCTGCGATGACTATCCCACAGGCATTTAAATACTTCAGAGCATTGTTTCACAATGTGAAAGCTGCCAGCAGGCTCCTTTATCTGGCACCAAGAAGATTTGATTTACAATTACATCTGGTTATTTGCTAAACAAAATGCTTAAGACAGTATTTCTTAAATCACAAGCTGTAATGAAGCAAAACTCATATCTGAAACCTATTGTGCAACTAGATCATTTTGTATTTACATACAGCTATTAAAATGGTCTTCGGTGCCTGTCACAGCTCCTCTCTAGCAGAAGCTAAGACTTCATGTCCTTTCAGAAGAACAGAGCAAATAAAACCGCATTTTACATACGGTATCTAGGAATAAGCTACTGAACACAGACCGCATATGACAAAAAAACTTACTTTACTGAAATTTAGTTCTAGATTGAGCAACACGTTTTTCAAAACAGAGCAGTTACACTGCAATCCCCAATGGTTTATCATGAATTTCCAACAACTGACAGAAGCTGCTTGTCTTGGCTGCTTAGGAAGCACTTCCTCTTCTAATTCTCTCCCCCAGATCAAATCACCTTTAGGGGTTATACACAGGAACAGAGAAACCTGTTCTATAATCTTCAGCAGCTGTGTAGCAGAATGCTGCCACAGGTTTGTCTAAACTAAGCTATGCTGCTCAAGTAGGTTTATATTTTAACATGCAACACCATTGCAATAGCTTAGGCTGACCAGGGGCATACCACAACACAGCTGATACCAGACACTCAAGGTTACACAAAAAAGGAAGCCAGTTTCCTAAAAGGAAAATGGTTGGCAACACTGACCAAAACGTGATTTAAACCTTGGCCTCACAAAATGCAAATACTTAACAGTTAACAAAGGCAAGTGTTTTAAGTTGGAATACGGGATCAGATTTGAATGAACAGCTTCCAAATTCCATAAAAATGTCACCAAAATGAGAAGTATTTAAATTGAAGTTGATGTTGAAAAGATGTTTTTTCCATCAGACTAGAATAAGGTATCATAATAAAGTAATCTTTGCAGCATAAGCCACACAAGCATCCACCGAGAATTTCTGCATCAACGCACACATTCACCAAGTAACATCCCTCCACAAAGGGATAGCTTTTAAGGACTTGAAGCTGTCACAGAAGTGAGACCACTTCAGTTTATTTTTTCATTTTTCCATAAGACTTACTTCAATCTGTAATATCAGTTGCCTTAAATAAGTCCAAATGGCCAAGACCTTCTATGTCCCTATACCATATGCACATGTCTCTGCGGGGACATTTCATTTTACCTGCTGATAAGTATCCAGCTGTTTCTTCTGAAAGCAGAATTAAGCCTGAAAACCACTCCATGGATCAAAAACCTTTTTTCTTTTTTTCTCTTTGTTTTAATCTCTGCACTTATTTTTAGGAGGTACTAAGAATACATATGATTTTAGTGGAGTGTCCATGGAAACCAGAACTACATTCTGCAAGGGCATTCCTGAAGTGGGGGTGGCTCAAGCAGTAGTATTAGCCTGTTGAACAGAAGTACCTTTTCTGAGAGCTCTGATAACTGTAAAGACTGACTCATTTGTACTGACATTTACTTGGTTATGCATTTAATGCATAAGTTGCATAAAAGAACAATATAGTGATTTATACTACAGAAACACTCATTCACTACTCTAGTAATGCTTCTCAGTGTCAAGTGTGTATATACCATCTTGCACAGAAATGTTGCTGTTTAACAGGGACAGTAGATACATTAATATAGTCCCTGAATTACTCCTATGCATCAGTACTGAGGAACATTACAGGAAGGAGAATTATTGTATTCCAAGGCTTAACTCTAATTGTAGTCTGTGCTTCAAAAAAGCAGTTAGATGGCGTATCCCCTCTGAAAGTTAATTTCAGACCACTGTTGAAATCAACTCTTCAAAAAACATTCCATTGTACAGTCTGTCAGTCTTTCCAATCCACTAGTAGCAAAATCAGGAATAAAGGGGATATTGAGGAAGATTAATTAAACCATTCAGAACAATATTAAACACAAAGCACTGGCAATTGAAATCTCATCTGCAGTGAATTAGGAGCTATACTTTTCAAATTTATAGAGGAAAGAGACATGCCCCAAGTAGAGAGAAGCCTGAATACTTGTAAGTAACACTCAGCAAGCTTTACACAATTACGTTCTTTAACAGAATGAAAAGTTTGGGTGAGCCTAACTAAAGCAAGAAAAAAAACCTAGCTGTTTAGTTTCATCTGATCTTTCTTAACGTTTTTGGAGTTTAAGGCAAAGTTATGGATAACATATCCAAACTTGAATAATGTATCCTACTTTGCTATGACAACATGAGCAATAGCCTCTAACAGATCAGATAACTCAGCCATTATAAGGAACAAGACTCACACCCTACACAGATGTCAAGGAATAGTGTACTGGGAACAGAGTTTGCCTTAAGTCACCACATTACCTTTAGAGAAATGGATTGAACCTGTTTCATCATTAAGACCCATTTACAGGAAATTCCATGTCACTCACCTGTGTCAGGAACATCTGTAGGTCTCATAATTCTCCTGATCTGTTCCATTGACTGGAGATCTGGAGACAGACCTGTAAGTACAAGAAAACAAGTGACTTATCTACATATTTTACCTGTAAAAAGAGTTCAAGGAAACACACATTTAGAGGTTCAGAGTCATACAGCATCATTTCTGCTGTAATAGAAATAAAAGACAGCTTGCTATAAGACATTTAAGTTCCTGAATAGAAGGACAGAGAATAACACAAATGAAATTAGTAAGGGGTTTTAACTGCTTTCCTACCATGCTTTTAGCCACACAGAACTCTACACTCAAGAACAATCTCTCAAACAGCTTACTAGAAATAACCACTGACGAATAGCATTCCCATTATTTAACACAATTATACTGAGTGCAGATAACTTTTTTTACAACCACCTTACTTTACAAAAGCTAAAGGAAAATCCCTTCAGTGTTTTACCACACATCAGCTCAGCTGTGTGGTAAAACACTTACAGCTGTGGTAAAACTTACAGCTGGATGCTGTAAGTGAATGCTACTCTGTGCAACTACAACAGCTAAGGAGCACAGAAGTGGTGATTATTTACTATAGCTCAGCTGCTTAGTCATTTATAAAACCATAGGACCTTGGTAACTCAAAAAAATCATTTATCAAAGACACAGTTCCTTCTGCATAGTTTTGCCGCATTGACATGTAATTACAGTCAAAGCATGGGACTCCAAAGCCACTCTCCAAAACAGTTTAAGTAAACACTCTACAGCTCTTCTACTTGAGGCATACAGGCATGAAAGACAGCCTATGAGATGTTCTAGCACCTTAACATGCTCTCCAAATAAAGGTCTTAAAGTGACTTAAACGACTATGCCAAAATAACCAAACGAAGAAAGCTGCAAATTTGGAAATAGAGCATGAAGGTCCAATATGTGATGAAAACACATTTCGTATTAACAAGCCATATCCATACCCAGTCCAGAACTTTGAACATCATAGAAAATATCTGCCATTGGAATGCGCCACTGTGTAAAATCATTTCAGCTGGCATCCGAGTTCGTGCAGTGGCAGTGTATGTGTTAGACACATTGAACGACCCCAAAGCATTTGATAAAGAGACTTGAACTTTTTTTCCAAGTATTAAGATTTTAAATTTTTGTTGTTGAAGCAGTCTTATAATAAAAGCCTTTATCCTCATGAGCTTGTTAAACTTGCCTTCACAATATTACCTTGAGGTTGTGAAGGATGGCACAAATCTTACATCAAATAGCATGTCAAAGGAGATTTAGTCAATCTGCTCACACAACAATACACAGATAATAATATAAATTGAAGCAGATAAACAGCTTTTAAATTTTGACCAACCTACCACTTGCCCTTCCCCAGATTTACATGCAGAGTACATTAGCACTAAGGCATGTGGATTCTACTCTGCTTCTACTCAGCACGACACACCGAGATAGTAAAGGACTATCCCAGCTTAAGCAACCAGTTTATGACCTTCCATGAGGTTACAGCTCTCCGTGTTTCAGGCTGCACCCAAAACATGGAATTCTTTAAAAGAAAATACATTATTACAATCACATCTCAACTCTGCAGGTTGTTATTTTTTTTGTACTATTTTACATCAGTGCAAAATAGCAAAACCCCACAAAACTGCCAGCATGTTTGTAGGCCTTTTTGTAACCACCCAGGAGGTTATCTTCCCCCACACATCTTCCTAACTTCCCTTACAAAAACAAATAGCTAATGTCTCAAATTCAGGCTTACAGACACAAGTTGTGGATGATCAGCACTAAACGAAGGAAACAAGAATGCAAACACAGGCTGCTAAAGCTCACTGTCAAGCTGCTGTTACTACAGTCATTGCTGCAATCTACCGTGTACTGAAAGAAAAGTGGAAATTACACAATTGAATTAAATTGTCTCGTCACATGATGACAGCTAAGCACAGAAAAAGTATCTTTCAGTATACTATCTTCTTGAAGTGTAAGAGCACACCTTCCCTAAGGACAGTTCATTTCCTGATTCCCATTACTCCTGACAGACTCAGCAAATCCAGGCTCTAGATTTGAACTGCTCCCTGATCAGATGGAATTGGTAAAAAGTGATGGCTACTTATTTTTATAGTGTAATGCAGAAGGCCTCCTCAGATACTGTATAAAATTGTCAAGCAGACTTAACCTTCAACAGACATTTCACTGCCATTAGTGACACAAGAACAGAATTCCAGAGCTTGAAAATATTACATAAATCCAGTATTCTACTGAATGTGACTCCCATCTCAGAGCTTAAATCCAATGTGATATGAGCAGTGTATTCCATAAATATGACACTGAAACATGGACTTAGTTTATAAAACTTGAAAGTAATAACAAGGTCTCTAAAGATTAGAACTATAGAGTGGTATCATACATAAGAGGACAATATTGTATGGAATATAAAGCAGAGCAAAAGGGAGAAGTAGGGAATGGTTATGGTATAAGCTTTAATGAAGCAAGATAAAGAGCAAAGTCAGAAGTTGAGAGGACAGACGTCAGAAAAGGCCAAACTATGACTTGTATGAGCAACATGTAAAGACAGGGAAGAGAGAGGGAGGTGATGGGAAGGGTACAGTGAAAAATCCTTTCAGCAGCATGACAGGAGGGAAAGGGTCGACTTACACTGTGAGATAGAGAACTCAAAAGAGTAGATGCCCAGAAAAGTCTAGGCAAAACCAGCTGACTCAGTATTTTAAGCTATACATAAGCCTACTGGGGTAAGTTAGGTGCCTTTTGTTTTACTATGTTATGCGGTTTTGCAAAGTTTCATTATATATCCCAGAGGACAATATTTTTAAAATAAACTATGCAAAAATGCGCAATATAGTAAAAAAGGCACCTACCTTATATCTACATGCTAGCTTCAACCTCCAGCAGACTTGCATGGTTTTGTGTTGCTCCCTCAGTGTTTATTATAGTAGTAACATCATGAAAAGGCGTGGACAGTCCATGACTTCATGGGATCTGCAATGCAGTTTGGATAGAATTGGAAAAGAGTGGAAAAAGGGCAAAACTGATTTGTGCGCTGCATGTCCACTTCCATTTATTAGGAGCACACAGCACATTTAGTAATCTTACCACTTTATTTCACAGCTGCAGAGCAGTTGTGAGTGATAGTAATTTCAGTTACAGATTAAGCCTACACAAATTGAAGGGACAATTAGTATTCAATAAAGCTTTTCATAAGAGTATCCTTAAAGCATACTATGCACAAAATAAAGTTTTCCTACTAGTCTACAAAAGAGATTAATACCCCACTACATTTATAATAAATCTCTAGTTTTCTTTTTTCTTGAAAATTAGCTTTCTAGCCTTCTTGCTCACAACTTAGGTCTCAAGTACATACATACACAAACCAATCAATTTTGTTATAGAAAGTAATACAACATAGCATTCTACCTACTAAACTTCCTTGGTAACCTTCTACCATCCACCTAAGCTTAATGGTTTGTCTGGAACATCACAGTGTTTTATCATTCATTCTCTACTGTTCCCCAAATAAAAAAGAATTCAAAAAGTATAATAACAGTAAAAGAAAATTCCTTCACCAACTTTTTAGAAAGCAAAATTATTACATGGTTTTAGCCACTGATGATTTGCTATCTCAGTGCAGAAATGACATCTCTCATGTTCTTAAAAGCATGAGAGATAGCTCGTAAGTTAGGTATCAGTTCTTAAAAAAAAAGAGAGAAAAACCCACCAAAAACCAAACCACCAAAAAACCCCCCAAATCCAAACAAACAAACCAACCACCAAAAAGACAGCAACAACAAAGACACCAGTGATTAAAACAGAGATGAAAAGATGATCTGTGTGAATACAGGTACTTTAACATGTCATTCCTACCTCGAGTCTGGAAGACTCAACTGTCTACCACTGCATTACTTCTGTATTTACAGGGACATGACAATACCTCAGAGCATATTATGCATAAGACTGACAGCTTATTCTAGCAAGCACTGAAGGCAGAAGCTTTCAGTACAAGATGCAAGTCAGGACCATTTTTACAAGATTTTGGCAGGATGGCAGCCATCAATACAACCCCTCACAAACTCTAGAAGAGCCTCAAGAATTTTGGGAGCACACTATTTCCAACCCCAAGTGGAAATGCCCAAACTAGAGGTTTTCCACAGAGCTCTCACTTCCACTGAGCTCTAATTATCTGACCAACAACACAGCTGTGACACCTACCGGACCATCTCTAAGCCCTCAGTGCAGGGCATCAAGTTGCTTGTTAACACAGTAGTTGCAAAGCCAGCTGCAAAAAGCCAGGATGGCTCCTACTATAATTTGAAATTCTTGTCAACTGTTTAACCCTGAAAGGTCCTGAAAACCTGTAAGCATCACTGCCTGTAAAAAACATGCGGAGTCTCCTTCTTCAAACAAGGGCACTCAGGTAAGTTCCAATATTCATAAAAGTTACAAACTTTGAGCAGATCCCAAGCACTTTCTTCACTACAAGAAGAGGGCAGCACTGGGACAGGTGCCCATAGAACAGATTTTTCAACAGCAAAGGTTTCAGAAAGTCTTGGCTGAACTGCTATAATGTTAACAAATGTCAGTCAAGCCTGCTCCTCAAAGACAATGTGACCTTAGAGGCCCCTTTCACCAACACCTTGTGAAACCAGCAGAGGAAGCCAAGGCCATAGAAGCTGGAGTTACTTATGAAGGTTACCTCACTTCACTGCCAGGGATGCCAACATTAGCTAAAATGGCAATGTTAGATGCCAACAGCAACAAGTGACTTGGCAAATTATGCAAGAATTCCAGATTTCAGCATCCTTCAGAGAGGGATCTATTGATGGGAATATTTACAGATGTACTTGCCCCGAGGCAGAAGGCCATGTGTATCAGCTAAGAATGACATCTGTCTGCTGCCAGGTGCACAGAAAATCACAAGGCATAACAGTGACCTTTACCGAACAATACAAGGTTAAACATCTCCAGCTAAATATCAGGTATGCACATCCACGCTCCATTTGGTATAGCATTAACTCAAAGATCAGGTTAGACACAGCCTGTAGAAGCAGTCATTAGCTTACCTCCATGACAACAGAAGATCTTCTCATCCACAATGGCTGCAATAGGCAGGCAGTTAAAACAGTCTGTGAAGGTCTTCCACAGTTTAATGTTAAACCTCCGCTTGCCTACAAAAACAGAGTGTGACATTAGCAAGAGAAGGCTGTTTCCTCAAAGCCATCCTGCAATGTGTACCATGACCTGAACAAAAATGTCAAGCAAACTGTCTTCATAAGGCTTTATTTTTGTTACTGTACTTAGGTTTCAACCTCCTGTAACAGCATTTCAAGGACAACAGAACAGAAATAATTCCCTAGAGACTTTAACCTTCGTCCAAAATGTACTTTTAGAAAGTTTCAAAGGAGGTTCATAGAACATTGAAATCCTTCCATTACAAGAGCCACTACTAGAAATGGCTCCAAAACACAATATTAGCTTCATACAGTGTTTCAAAAGAAATAGGTTTTGCTTACATTCATCATAGAATCCATAGATCCGATTGATGCTAGCACACTCGTGATTTCCTCTTAAGAGAAAGAAGTTTTCCGGGTACTTAATTTTATATGCCAGTAATAAGCAAATTGTTTCCAGAGACTGTTTGCCTCTGTCTACATAATCTCCAAGGAAAAGATAATTAGCTTCTGGTGGGAATCCTCCATATTCAAATAATCGAAGCAAGTCTGTATACTGCCCATGAATATCACCTGAACAAAAAAACACACCGATGTTTACCAAGGGTTAGTGCAACAACAGGAAGAATACACAAATCAAGAACTTAAGTCAGCTAATCATTTTTTCGTAATTGATATTGAAAAGAGCATTAATATTTCTTTTAAAAACAGACTGTTTTTCTTTTAAAAACAGACAGGTATCAGAAAAATGACAGCCATGCTAACATTATAAAGGACTCACTAAATGTAAATATCCCACAGAATTAGCAGAAGTTCTATCTCAGTTATGAAGCCAATCTGAAAACCAGAAGCTACAGAAGTCTACATAATTAAGCATAAGCTTTCTAACCAAGCTCTCATTTGTTCAAATTGAAACAAGGTCAGAAAGACAACCTCTAATCAAGCAGATACAGGGCCAGGAAGCCAGTGCATTAAGAAAAAAACTAAGTCACATTATTTACTGCAAAAACAGATTAGTAAAGAATCCAGGTAGGCTGGTGAGAAACTCAACACAATGCTGGCAGAGCACCCCTTCCTCAAAGGACTACCTGTCCTCCCATAACACTGCTGTAAACTAAGATCCCCCAGCACTTGAGCTAACTCCTCCTTTGATGCAATCCTTCATATAAAAACAATCCAGAGACTCCAAGACTGATTTCCTTACGAGATACTCATCCCTGCAGGTATTCCATATTAGGAAAAATAACTGTCATGTTCCTCAGCATACTGCCAGCTTCCAAATTTAACAGGCTTACAATGAAAGAGCTCTGTTTGGCAATTACAACACCACAGCATATCAGACCAGCCAAAGTTAACTGTGAACTGACTGTAAGGTCCAAGAAGATACCAAAGCTGCTGCTCTACACTAACTTGCAAAATACATATGATGTGCTCCAGCTGACTGTAGAGTTCACTAGAAAAATGACTGAATGCAAAAAAGCTATGCAAGAAGCCTTCAGTATAGGCTGTATGCTATTTAAATTTAGCATCTCCTGGTCCATTACACTAAGCACTTCTGCTACTTGTTCAGTGGCAAAATCTTGACTTTGTTAAGGTCAGCTGTTCTCCAGTAGAATGTGAACTACTGTGGCCTTAAAAAGGCAAAAATCCCAACAATACAACCCTCCCTAAAACTTTTTCCATAAGGGAAAAATAAGGTTCCCAAACCCTTACACTCTTCAGTTCGTCTTAAAGCATACAATGGTAGGAAGAGTACACAGCTCTATTCCTCTTTACTCGCCCATAAGGAATGCAATACTTGCCCTTTAGGCAGCATTATTCCATTAGCTATTTCTCACTTAGAAATCACTTCCCAATTTTCTTATAATAATGGTTAGCCTTAGCTGCTACCCAATTCCAGACATGACCTGAAATTTCACTGGCTAAAATAATGTTCACGTAAGTTGCAACAAGAGTGATTCCTATTCTAATTTGTATTTAGAAATCTCTAGGTCACAGCCAAAAGAAAACACTGATGACTCCTCATTGCTACACCAAACCAAATACTCTAGAACTACACTATCAATACACTCCCTGGGCTTTATCACCACTAGAAGTAAACATATTACACAAAGAATATTGTAATTGCTTTCATTGTCTAGAACTTTCCAGATGCACATGAGCCTGAGGGACCAAAACACTTAAAAGGGTAAAGGAACATTTTAGAGAAAGAATTTTGTAAACACAGCAAAGCATTTACTATTCCATTCAAGGCACTTGTCATTTTAAAATACAGCTTTGTATGGGCACAAGTTACATTGAAACCCATCAGATCAAAAGCTTTTCAGTAACCACACCTACTTTAAAATGGACATTTACTTTCATCTTAAAGTGAAACACAGCCATTCAAGATGTAAAAGCTTATTCTGAACTGACTCGACTACAAAACAAGACAAACCTATAACGATTCCTCAGGCACTGCCTGAACACACTAAAATAGTACTTCAAAGCAGTGCAGCTGCATTATTTTGCTTCTGGTGAAAGCGATCGTCTTTACTTTTATCTAAACACATCGTTGACAATTGCTCTAATATTAAATTTAGATGCACCTGACACTTCCTGGTGCTATCACTGTGTTCAGAATCCAACTTAAACATAACAAATGCCTTATTTAATGTGCATCTGCTACACTATTATTGTGCACCTAACAGTCCTTTCAACTGTCTCAATTTAAACAAACGATAAACTTTGAAGGAGGCTAATTATACTTTCACTTATGTGCAATCTAAGTATCTGATTATTCTTTTCTTTATGAATACGATGAGACTACTGTAGTCCTTTTGGTGCAGAACAAAACACAATGCAGTAAAGCCATATTTTACCTTTCACTTTGTGAAATTAGGCAAGCTGGGCTGGTTTTTCCTCCCCACCCTACCAAGTCATTTAAAAATGACTGCCATTAGTGGGGTTGTTTTGGTTTCGGTTTTTTTAAATCGGTAATATCCTCTCTTAATGTAAGAAACATTACTACATTCAGTCTGCCAGGAGGAAGCCTAGGAAGAAGCTAACCCATCTTTCAGCACGTTTGTGATAATAGATGCAAAGACTGCTCTAATTTCAATACTATGACACTTTAAAATGCCTAATTCAAGAAATTTTATGCTTTCTAACACTGTCTGCTGTTAATAAGGATGATTACCAGCCAGTATTTACAATACTTTTGTAACACTTTTAAGCTTGTGTGTCTGTTAACAGCAGTGTACTTTTGAAGAAGTCCAGCATCTTAGAAATGCTTAGAGAGGTAAAAAACATACGTGGTTTATCAATATTTCACAGTAAGAATGGTATTTTGTTAAAACCTGCTGTAAAGCTAAAAGGAATTTCCTACATGGTAACTAAAACTAATAGGTTGCATGCAGTTTTATTTTTTCAATTGAAAGACTACCAATGCTTTCTTCAATGCTACTTTTTAAGCATTTAATTTCACAACAAGTAAAGATCTTTGTTTGGCTTATACTTTGAAAAGAGCAACTGCAATACTAAACATTTAGGGTGTTTTTTAAACAGCTAATTGCTTTTTGAAACAGTGATTGACAGAGTAGCAGCTCTGTGCAAGCAAACCCTAGGGAAGTGTACAAGGGAGAGGTTGCAAAATCTGCAGCAGATAAGGACACAAGCAGCTTTTACCCCTGATGGAACTTGCTCCTAAATAGCATCAGTTAACCTACCAACTGTTAGCTGCCTTTTCTCGACTTAATCCAATCTAAATTCAAAATTACATTTAAGATTGTGAAGCCTTCACTCTAATCTGTGTCATCCAGGTCAAGGTCACTTGCCTTTCTCAGAATCCTCCCAACTCACCTAGCATACAACTAGATTAAAACACCTACATAAACCACACGGATACGAAGTTTACGTACCACATATTTTCAGAGGTGCCTCCAGTTCCAGGAGAATAGGCTGGCTAAGAAATATTTCCCGTGACTTTATGCACAAACCCCGAACTTCTGCTTCGGTCATCTGAACTATCTTCCCAGGGCGACATCCTCGTACTGAAATGAGAAGTTTAACAATTGAAGATAGCTATATCACACAGCAATAGCAATAGGTAAGTGCAGATGAGCTGTATTTCAAATCTGTACTTGTCAAAAAGCCAGCAGCCCACTCCAGCATATCTACCAATTGTGTTGGAATTATATATGCCAAAGAATTCTGAAATTAATCTCTGTGCTACTGTAACCTGCACTTTAAGGTCAGTATGCATTCCTGTTAAAGCAGGTTCTCAGAAGAGAGCCATTTAAGCCTCTCTTTTGTCCATATTTGGATAAAAGCAACTTCAAAATGTGTTTGAATTAACAATCCCATTATGCCAGAATATTCGTAATAGGCAAAAAAATCCTAAGACTCAAAATCCTGAAAGCACTTTTACATTAGCCCAAAATGAACTTCTTCAGGATGGCTGGGTTCAACAGGGCTAGCTAAATACAAAGAAAAATCACTGGCATATATAGACTTTGGGCAGCTGCAATTGCCGTATTAGAAACATCCCACTAAAAACTATGAAAGTCTGATGAAACCTTCATCCATATGTAATGGCTCTTGAGTTACTGGAACCTTTACATCCAAAGACATTCTAATTAGAATTAAACTGAATTGCTAAACCAATAAGTTAGGTACTAACACCTATATTTAGCACCAAGTTTTCAAAAGCAGTCACATGTCATTGCACTCCAACCAGCATCTTCTGGCAGGTTTATTTGCAGCTGCTTCTTTCAACAAATACCTATATGATTCCTCTGTCAGAGGCTTTAATGTGTCTTTAACGAGGCAGCAAAAGAGAACAAATTCACCTGCACTCTGGCTGGTACAGTTCGGTCTTACATCTCAGCATAAACCAAACTTCAGAGCTCAAATGAATAAGCCAGAATGTATCAGTGTCTACAACAGGTGAACATCCTGTTCTGCCATCTGCTTTAGACAGAAGCATTAAATCACAGCAGTACCTACAAGAGAAGCTGGTACAGAACTTTAGAAGTTAAAATCCAAATGCTTTCACAAATGCAAGCACAGTAATACATTACTACTAAAAAATTCAATCTGCAACAGCAGGAAGCCTAATAAGGTAGATTTGTGAACAGAATACCAAAAACTAGGTCTTCACACATAAAGTAAGGTCCTGGTTTCTCCTCTCCAAAACAAAAAAGTAAGCTTGCAACTTTTTTTTTTTTTTTAATTAATATAACCCCCGTTTTATTTTTCCTTAGCTTCCAGAAAACATACTTTAGAGAGGAGATCAGTACCATTAACTGCATTATGTAATGGGAAAAAAAAAGGATATGAGGGGAAACATCTTGTCCTAGGTCATCCTGTACTACAGTCCTAAGTGTTAAAACTCAAAAAGCTCTGTCTGCTCTGGTTATCACTGCATGCTTCCCCCAGTGTAACTGCACCTTTGATCATTCCAACACTGTGCTATGCACTTTCATTTATTTTTAATAAACACCAGGCATAATTGTTAAACTGAGGTTGGGAAGCAGCCACAGGAACATCTGAAGAGGCTGAAATAAAGAACGGTTTTCACAATCACAGAAGAGATGTGAAACTAGATCCTGGGACAGCCAGTTTGAGTGCCAAAACTGCAGGAGGGATAGTCTGTCTGCTGCGAGCATATACTGGAAATACTTTGCTCATTAGAATCCCACAAGAATAAGGCTGTGGCACAGGACTTCTATAAGTGAAACTCTGAATCAGTACCAGGTGATATTTACCATATGGTAAATCACATTCCTTTTGCTAATTAAGATTTCAACTACACTTGAGAAAGCAAACAGCTAAACAGCTTCTTAGTTACACTTTTGTTGTTGTTTTTCATGCATTAAGAAGATGTTGGCTTACTTGTTGGAAGAACACAAAGGCAGACAAACTTCATCAAGGTGAATAGAAAACAACAGACGCCTATAAGCTTTCATCACATCTTAAACTTCTACCAAGATTATAGATACACCTTCAGCCCCATGGGGATTATTAGTTTAAAAAAGTAGCTTCTCAGGCCTGCAGTTTTGCACAGGACTGATTATCCAATTTGTGAGGTACCAAACCGCTCCAATCACCACCTTTTAAAACACTTGCATTCCTGTAGCTTGTAATGATCCCTTTCAGAGACCAGAAACTCATTTTGATAGGCACAATAAACTGTTGCTTTGCACAATAGAACTCCCACCTGAAAGAGCAGTCTAAATACCAGTGGCTGTAATACTGAAACAATTGTTAATTGAAACATCAAGGTCACACTGAAGCAGCATGCAGCACAGCTATCTTTTCAGTCCCATTATTTCCTCTACAAATTGACTTCTTTTAGCCTGTTTTGATATGCAATGAAATCCTCCTCTGTAATTAACTACCACCATGTTTCACAGCACCAGAATGAAACCATTTCACACAGATGAAAACCAAGAAGTGACATAACTGCACACCCTTTACATCCACTCATCCACTGTAGTTTCAGAGCTCAAACACACAAGAGCCCTCCATACACAATATTAATGCTACTGTAAGTAGCACCAGACAAAGCACAGAGCCCAAAATTGAGACAACAGTTCAAGGTGAGCATTGATAACACTTAAAATAATTTGGATTTAATCAGTATTTCTTAAAACAATAGCCTTTAGCTCCCTCTGAAACTCACATGGGGGTTTAAACTTGGAAAACTTGCTTTATAGGATTGAGGCTGGATTTTTGCATTAGAAGGCACAGTGAACATGCAGCTCCTGACTTCAAAATTAACTGCCATAGTCAGTATATCCATCATCTTTATGTTTGTTCTCTTCTTTCTGCAGTACAGCCTTAAATGCTGCAATCCCTTAACAGACAAACCAACAAACAGGACAGTAACTCGTTACCACACTCTGGATTCTCCAGATAAGAGAAGTTTTCTACAATCATGGCAAGCATGTCACACTCTGAAGAGAAGATAATAGACACCTAATGACTGCAGTTACTTCCAGCCCTTGAGAAGTAGGATACAGATGTGGGCCACTGCAACTTTGCAAAGGCACCCTCCATCTCAATAGTCAGCAGCTCCACATAGCAAACACATGACCTCAGGTTACATGTGAAATAGTACAAAGCCTGGGGTTTCATGAGGAGTAATCATCAATGATAGGAGAAAACGTTTTTTTTTTTCCCCACAATCCCTGATCATCAAGAAGGGCACCACATGTTGGAAAAATGAGAAGCTACCATGACCCTGGAAGCCTCAGAACTGTACTGGATTTAAAAGGCACTGAAAGGTTCCCCAGTAGTCACAAGGAACAGCTGTACCACAGCTGTGGCACAAGTACACAAGCAAGACTGAAGCACATCTTTCACCAGCTTTCACTTATACCACCACAAGAATTTTGCTCCAGTTGCAGTGACTTGGCTGAGCACTGTATGGGTTGTACACAAGAGCATCTCTCATCACATTTAGTCTTTCAAATGCCAAGAACAGATTTAAGAGAAAGTTATGAGAATGGGATCAAGAGCATATGTGATGTTTCTCACACTCATGTATGAATTCCTATAGCTAATCATTCTTAAAACATGCAAGTCATAGCTGCATGCGTTGTAACAGCTGTAACTCGCTGCAAGCTTTTAACAGCACTGGGAAAAAACATCATTTTCAATTGTTCTCATTTATCCAAAGCAGAAACAGCATCTCAACAATAAATGTAAATTAATTCTCCTTAATTTAAGATGCTCTAAACAAACTTTGATTTACATAAAGGTCTTCAGTAGGGACAGCAATTCCTGTTGTAATTCATAATGCTACATGCATAGTGCTGTGCCACAAGAAGCCTTTGCTGCAAGGAGCTTAAAGCAGAGTGACATAGCAGGGAATAAAGAGAATTAAAACCAACTTTATGCATTGTATACTATCAGGCTATTATTTTAGCACAACAGATCCCATAGTAATCTGAATGCTGCTCTAATCGATATTAAAATGGTGTCTGCATTTACACAACCTTTGATAAACAACATTAACAAGTCTATTAACAGCAATTAGTAATCCAAAACATGAGTTGCACAGCGGCAGCAAAGAAAAAAATCCAGCAAAAATAACTGTAGTTTTTTAGTCCTTCCAAATTCATGCCAGAGAGTTGCAGATTATGTAAGACATTACCAGAGAAAAAGAAACATTAAGTGAAATAGGCCAAGAACTGACTGTTGGAACTTCTGCGAGCATCACTTCTTGCCATATCCTTTCATGAACTGGAAGAAATACATTTCATCTCTTCAGTGACACTTGTTTCTGCTGTGCCTCTCACTCCAAGTAACCAAGCTCCTTATTTTGTGGCATCACTGATAGAAGTTTCTTCAATTACTGAGTCAGCTGTGGTACACACAGCTGCCCTAAGCATTTATCCTGATTAGTAGACAAGAGACTCCCGGTTTTAGCCTAACATTAAAACCCAGACAGACTTCTAAGTCTCAAAAAAATGAGGCCAGTATTATTGCGAACAGCCTCCTCTTCCTACACTCTGCTGTTTTTCAGGCATATGCATTTATGTGGCCACACAGTAAACTGCATCTGTGAACTGATCTTTTTAGTACAAGGACACAGCAAAACAAAAATGTAATCTAGAGAGTTCCCCAAGCTGGAGAATACATCCACAGTGAACTTGTGCTAGGACTAGTGAAGGAATAAGCAGCTGGTTCTGCTTCTTTTCACTGTAGTTCCAGCCAAGCTCACTTCTGAAATGATGGCTTTAGACATCTATTTTGTCAGAGTATACCTAAAAAAACCCTCCAAACTACAACACAAGACTGCAACCATGCAGTTTTACAAACTGCACACATGCAAATCCCACAAGCTTACACTCCCCTGACATTCTGTGGAATGTTTAATGATTGGTGATTTAGCAACTATGACATTTAGCTATTTATTTCTTGTACTTTAAAGCACTTTGGAGTACGTGATGGATCCTGAGCAGTTTCTCAATAATAGGAGCAGAATGGCTTTGGAAGCTAAAGGGGGCATTACCTACGACTTGGAAACAAACAGTCCTTACACTGTTTTTGGAAACAGCATTCTGAAGCTAGCTGCTCTCAGCATTTTTAAAATCCAAGTTACATATTTTCATGGCTTTAAGTCAGGAATCCGACACCGGATTTTAAAAGCGCCTTTCATTTTGGAAAGCAAAACTTTGAGTGGAAGTATTTTGTGTACTCAAAATACTTTGTAATTTAAATTGTTCAGCTGGCATCCAGAAGCAGCTCTCCTTATTTTGCAGTAAAACAGAGTTAAGCCAGCAACGCAATTTTTCAAAGTTTCAGAATTGGTATAACAGAACTGATCTTAAAATGACTCTCATTCGTGTGCGATTCTGGCAGACAACAATATAAATGAAGCCCTGCCACAGCTTTGCTCAGTTCCACAAAAGCCTATTTCTGAATATGCAGCTCCTCTACATGGTGCACACAGCAAAGCCCTGTGCCTTTCCTATGGTACTTTACTCAAAATCTCCACTAAAAAAAAAGAAGAATCAGCCTTCTAGGGAGATTTTTGAGGAAGAACTGTGCTTATGTAGCATAGTAATATTAAAATCTTAATAAATCTGCCTGCACTGGATGTCCTTGATATTAGGTGTTTTGCTGAAAAACACAGCAATTGCTTGTGAATTCATTTTAGCAGTACATAAACACAAATTCACTGCAGAGTAAGAGACCACCGAAGCCTTTAACTTCTAACCAGGAATAGTACCAGGCAATGAAGTGATGCTCTTCTACCCAAATCTGAATTTACATTCTTAAAATATATACACTATCCAGCAGAACTAACATTCATGGAGACAGAGCCTCACCAGAAACTAATATGTGAAGTTGCTTCAGGGGATACTGAAACAAGCCCATCAAAACACTTACATGTCCCTACACCACCTTCACCCACCGTATTTGCTTCCTGTGGACCTGCTTCCTTACACCAGTGTTCCATAAGCCAACTGAGGAGTCTCAGCCATTCTGTATCATGCACAGTTCCAAGAATTGCTGAATTCAAGGCTGGAGGACAAGATCACATGAGTTACTCCTTTCCGTAAGCAAAAGGTGTAACCCTAATGCTTTTTATTGGTCTGTATTTACTATTTGTTTAATTACACTTGGGCCTAAAACTCACACAGCTAGCCATTTATAAGGTAGAAGTCTCTCACTTAAGTATTACATGAAGCAGTAGCAATTCCTGTTCTACTCCACTTGGAAGGCTAAACTAGCATAAAAGTCTCGTGAAACAAAGAATTTCAGCTTATTTCTCAAAGTTTGACTTCCTTTTCCTCTAAAGCAGTGCTAATGAAAACCCTAAAATTCAGGGAAGACAGAGTCCAATTACAAAACTACTTCACTCCTGAGAAGTGCTGAGGAGTTAAGTTACTTCAGTTGTAATAAAAAAAAGCTAGGGTTTAACATGACTTTTGCACCTCTTTAATGTCTCAGGTATTTAACCAATATGGTTATTCAGGATTTACAGACAAAAGCTTTTTATCAAGCTTGGTGTTAGAATGAGAAAAAAAAAAGCCAACCTGAAGAAGATGGTGCTGTGGAATTAAGATGTACTAAGACAAATCAAAAAAACAGTAAGGGAAGGCAGTAGATGTGCTCCTTTTCATGTTTAAATCATGAACCAGACACATTAGATGCACGTCAGGTTGTAGTGAAGTGTAGATCTGCTATACACCAGGCCCTGCTTCCTTCACCACGTACAGCATCTGAGCTTACTGAGCAGTACTACCCAAACATAGCAGGCTTGACTTCTCAGTTCTAAACCATATATGGTGGTGGGGTTTTTCTTCCTTTTCCAAGAAGTGACATACCTACATTTGGTGGCCTCTAATGAACATTTAATTGCAACTATCAAGTATTAAAAATAGCCCTTTCCACATTAAATAAAAAAGTCAGGGGTTCTTTTCCTCCCTTTACTCTACAATTTAGCTGTACCCTAAGCAAAACACTGAATGACTCAAACAACAAGGGTGCTGTGTAATACCTAAATGAAACAGTTACTGAATCATGTAGCCTCCAAGTGTCAAGAGTCAGACAGCATAAAGAAACACTAGCACACACCACCCAACACTGGGCTCTTGGCCTTCAGAGCCATTTTTCAAGCCAACTATTCATCATGCACTTACAAACCTAAAGATGAACTGGCTGATACCTGCACTGCTGTACAAACCCCAAAACAAGTGTCATTCTTCTATCCCTTCTCCTTGTTTCATACAATACCTGCCCCCATAGAAACAGACGAAAAATGCCTATTTTCTTTCTCTCTCTAAAGACTATTTCAAAAATACATGATTGCCAAGAAACTCCTAAGCTCTGATTCAGAGAAAACTCCAGGAACAAACTTGCCAACAAAGTTTTCAAGCTGACAAGCAGGTATTCTTTATTGTGGCGCTGGGAGACATGGGGGATAGCTCCTCCTAACGTGTGTCCCCATATTGCTACGCAAGCCATCCTTATACAGTCCCTGGGTATACATACATATTCATAAGGCTACAAATGGATTACATCATTTTCCAGAAAGTTCCCCACATGCGTACACAATTGTGGTAGTGGTCTCTGAGGGTCCTTTACTTCTTCCAACAACCTTCATCACTCCTGGTAGCCTTTGAAGTACGCGCAGTAGATGCTCATACCAGTCTAATTGGTTCATTAGCACCAGAGACACAATAATCTTCCTATCCTCCTACTTACCAGTTAGTTTAACTGTAGCCCAACCTGCATTTGCCATTCCCAGATATTCCTCATCCCTGTGTCCTGTTCTTCTAGAGTGTTTTTCCTAAAACTGTGTCAACTGTAACGATTTATCTTGTGCAAGAATTCTCAGCATGTTCTCTAGCTGTACCCTATTTTTTTTCTATGTATGGTGCACCTCAGTAATTTCCCACTGCTACTGTTACAAAGCCATCAAACTTAACATTGCTTAAAACTAATTCTAAAGGTTTATATATCCCATTTTGTGCCCCCCTTGTTTCAGTTCTCCCTATTTTTCTAATAGAAAATTACACAGTGATTTCACACCAAACCAGGTAATAACCCTTGTTTATTGAAGGTTCACCTCCACGGTTTCACAACAGATCATTAAGGCTTATTTTCCTTCTCTACAACAGTATCAGTTATGAAGCCTGTGGAAAGGCAAGCACTACTACTATATCATACCACACCAACAGGATGGCTGGATATTTTAATTAAGATACTAACCAAATAAGAAATCCATTATTAGCCATAATAAATCAGACCAGTAGCTTTATGGCATTTAAAATCAGCAAGAAAAATCTCAATTGTTTCATAAGCATTTAAAATCCAAACTCCATTTGAAAAAAAAATGAATAATATTCAAATTTCTATCTTTATCACAACCTGAAAGACCTCTGAAATCAGAAAGAAGTTAAAGGTCACAGCTTCCTTAGGAGACATCAAACAACATAACACCACCACACAACCAGCTTTTAAGACAATTAAAAATCAATAAAAATCACACCAAGCTGAACATTGAAGGAACAACCATTCTCCATGTCTACTGAAATTTTCACAACTCTCATCTTGGATAAGCATTTCACAGCTTTCTTGGTGGATCAGTACTGTCAGAATGGGTAGACCTCCCAGCATCACCCAAAATAATATTGTTTTAGAGCAGATCCATATTAAGTTCTATCAAATGAATTTAAATAGTTAATTTTGAATATGTTAGCTAGATTTGGGCAAGCAAGTTTTCTTGCCTAAGCAAGGTAAGCGGTTTTTTGTACAGCTATATAGTCTTCACAGAAACACAGCTTGTATTTAAAGCTGCTGTATGTCTGGGTTTCTCTAAGAATATCCTCTCTTTCATATTGTGAACTCCTTAGCGCTTAACAAGTCAGAATCACAGAATCCTAAGGGTTGGAAGGGACCTCGAAAGATCATCTAGTCCAACCCCCCTGCGAGAGCAGGGTAACCTAAATTGCATCACACAGGAACTTGTCCAGGTGGGCCTTGAATATCTCCAAATGTAGGAGACTCCACAACCCCCCTGGGCAACCTGTTCCAGTGCTCTGTCACTCTCACAGGAAAGAAGTTCCTCCTGATGTTCATATGGAACCTGCTATGCTCCCGTTTACACCCACTGCCCCTTGTCCTATCACTGGACATCACTGAAAAGAACCTAGCTCCATCATCCTGACACTCACCCTTTACATATTTGTAAACATTGATGAGGTCACCCCTCAGTCTCCTCCAAGCTAAAGAGACCCAGCTCCTTCAGTCTCTCCTCATAAGGGCAATGTTCCACTCCCTTCACCATCTTCGTGGCTCTGCGCTGGACTCTTTCAAGCAATTCCCTACATATTTGAAGGTTGGAAAAGTCTAGTCCAACTGGGTTGCCTTACATACAGAAATTTTAAGAGACATAAACAGCAAAGAAACACAAAGCCCAACACCCAGACAAAAATATGGCAGTCTTACTTATCATCATCCACAGCACTCTTTAAAAGTAAGGTCACACCTATTCCAGCACCCTTGCTTTGATATAGAGGGAGCTTTTCCACACATCACCAAAGTTTAAATTGGCTTAGAGCCTGGCTTAAATGTAAACTCAGTATCCATTTACCTTGCACCATTTCTGCAAATTTAATGGCATTTCCCACTGAGGGATCATAATGAACCTACATGGGGCAAACCACAACACAACAGAAGCAGCAATTTCAGCTGCAGAGACTAAAAACTGTTTAAAGAAGAAAAATTTCTCTCCTCATCCTGAAGAGAAGGCTCCCAGGAGACATTACTGAGACCTGTGAATACTTAAAGGTGGCTGATAAGAAAGACTGGGACAGACTGTTTAGTAGGGCCTGCTGCAATAGGACAAGGGGTAATGGTATTAACCTAGAAGAGGGGAGATTTAGACTAGATGTAAGGAAGAAATTTTTCCCTATGAGGGTGGTGAAACTCTGGAACAGGTTGCCCAGAGAGATGATGGATGCCCCATTCCTAGAAACATTCAAGGTCAGGTTGGATGGGACTCTGAGCAACCTGATCTACCTGAAGGTGTCCCTGCTCAGTGCTGGGAGGTGGGGTTGGAATAGGTGACCATAATTTCACATCTTCTGTACTCATGAGTTTCACGTATATATATATTCCTATGCCATCCACAGTTGGAATGGACTGGGAAAAAACTATCCACCAGATGGCATAGCTGGGAAGGTAGGAAATAAAAAAAAACAACAACAAACCAACAACCCCCCCACCCCCCAAAAACTCACAAAAAAGTCTGCACACTGAAGCAAAAACGAGGCTATCATTTGTGTAACACAGAACAACTAACTGACCCATGAGTCCAGTTCTGCATGCCAGTACAAGAAGGAAACATGACAACTAATTTGGCTTATTTGCTGCCATGGTCACATATCAGTCAAAAATATTTTAGCAAAGCTATGGAACTTTGTGTTTACATGACCTGCAAATCTCTGCAGATTCACTTATGAGTGATTTATTGACAGAAACCTTATAATAAAGCTTGGAGTATCTCCAAGATCAGTCAGGCTACATCTAAGAGCACTAGCATCTCCCTCACTCTTCTAGTAAGAAAAAAAGAATGGAAAGTCTGGAGGTAGAAAAAATAAGGCATAGCTAAGTTTGGACATTATACATGCAGTTTACACTTTCAGCTTTACTTCCCTCCAAAGAGAACTTATGAAGTATCACTAGCTAGTTACCAAGTACTATTTACATTGCTCTTATCATTCCTAAATTCATCAGCCAGCCAATGAATAAAGAGGATAAGAAATTGGTATATGCAAAACAACATGGACATTAAAATTTAATGTCCTGGAAGACTAACCCCATGCATTATGCTATAGTTCAGTTGCGTCTTCCTGAAAACTATCCCCAGTTTAACTCAAGAGTTAATTACTGGCTTCCAGCACTCAGAAGATCACTAAAATAAGTTCAGGGTAAGACTACACGAGTTGAGGGCTGGGAAAAACTTCCTAATGAATTCCCCCCAGCAGCCTGGATACAGGCCACCTCATCATGCTACTGCAGAAGAAAAAAAGAAAAATCCCAAACAAAAACCAAAACCACAACATATGGAAGGTAAGATGATCTGAGGTAATTTCAATCAAGAGGTGAGTTAATGTGTCATATAACCCAACACCCACCCCCCAACATAGTCTTAAGCAACAAAGGTAAAAACGGTTAGAGTAACCTAATTAAGTATGAGCAAGAACTCATGACAGCTAATATCACAGCCTAGAAACAGGTGTCACCAGCCAGCAGCCCAGCAATAGCAGGGAAGTTTCCTATTGCTGTGGCTTTTGATAGGTACTTGCTACCCTTTCAAATGTAGGTGCAGCAGCCACTGAGACACAATTGCAAACTGCTATTCAAACTTAACGCCATCCATTTCACTTAAAGTAACCAAAAGGCCTAAATATGTACTGCATAACGTCTCATAAAGGTGTCTTTTTACTATTTCAGTGTGCATTTTCACAGCTTAAAAGCCACGTTCCCATAATCTTTAAGTCAAAGTTGAAGTGTGGATAATGGACCCAAAAAACAAGCTCTAAATCAATTGCTCCAGAGATGAGAGTCAATAGCAATTTTTCTGTGCAAGCACCATGGGGAGGCATTCATACCCACTTTACCAGAACAGGTCAGCTAAGCAACAGCATGAGCTCCAGAATGTGAGCTGCCAATTGTACAAAAAAACCCCTTCATTGTGAAACACTGCTATTTGAGCTACAGCTAAAATAGTGTAAGCTAGCAGAACAACTGAAAGATGTTAAAGGGAAGCAAAAATAATTTACACACAAAGCATTCTTTTAGTAGTTGTTTTTACTGGTTTGTGGCTGGGTTGGGCTTTTTTTTTCCTCCACAAATAAATCCTGTAAGAATCCATTCCCTTTCAGATACAAGATGCTGTACACTCCTACTACTCTTAGTAGCTGACAAGTAGAGAAAAATACCCAGTTCCCCTTAAAAAACTTTCTAATCTCTGCTCAGAGGAAGAAACAGACTTGGAAACAAGAAATGGAAAATTATAAGCAAAGCTTGGTTCAGAAGTTGCACATAAATATCCCTAAAGCTTAAAGGTGCTATGGAATTCAAAGCACAGATCAGATTTCTCAGACACAAGGCACTCAAACAGGACCCCAAAAGCTACAAAGTTGCAACACAAGTGTTTATGGGGTACATAAAAGGTCTAAAACACACATTTTAAAAGTCTTAGTGTTTTTTTTTTCTTAAAAAAAGATAATCAGAGCAATATGTAAGATAATAGGTAGCACAATCATCCAACAAGTTGCATATCAAGACAGTGCAGAACCCCTCTTCTTGAGGCAATCTATATTTAAGTAACAACACCAATGAGCAAAAAGTATCTTTCAAATGGTTTTTAAAGTGCCTCTCAAAAAGTCCTCACTACACACATACAGGATGACCCTCAAAAAACCCGCATTATGAAGTCAACGTTTACTAGGTTATTATTTAGTTGGTCTTAAAAACCTACCAACTAATCTGGGTTTCAACATCCAGAAAAGGGGAGTTTTATCTGTATTAGCGATCAAAGATAAACTACAGATGATGATACCTGCAGGTTTCTTCATACCACACTAAACTGCATACCTTAAATCATAAACATGAGCGCAAGTGCCCAAAGCTTTTAGGTGCTTTAAAAACATTGACTTTATTGTTCATAATTAAGTTTCAAAAAAGAACAGATAGCAACTACTAAAAAAAGATCCTAAATGCCCTAAAAACTCCGCTTTGTAGTAACTCAGCTGAACAAAACTTTCAGACTTACAAAACTTGTTTCACATCCAGAACTGTACATACTCCATAAATTCCTTTCTCTAAGCCTTCTGCAAAGTGATCCGACTATTCAAGGAGTATAGCAACTGAGTAAGTGAACAGTGCATACCCACGCATGCACTCTCATCTCCAACATGCCAGGTATTTGATGAATGTGAACTAAAGATTAATGGGAAAAGGGGCCTAAAAAGACTATGCATTCAAGACATTACTTAAAAAGAAAATGCTATCAGTAGCTCCTCAGCTTCTGCGAAAGCAAGGAGTTAAAGTTTTCTCCTTCAAGGAAAGGCTCACTAATACACACAAAATCCTTCATAGCTTTTATCTGCAATCCATTAAAGCCACTTTTGGAGACTGCCCCTTAGGCAGGCAGAGGAATGTCAGAGCACTAAATCCCTCTGCTTCCACTGACGCTCACGTATATACAACTCCATACATAACGCAGCTCTAGACAGCAATTTTAAACACGGAGGACTGCGACTAACCCAACCGGAGGAAGGCAGAATGCCTCCCATAGCTCAGCTAGCAAGGTTTCTTCAGCTCACCCCTCGGCCAGGCAGCTGCAGAAGAGTAGAAAGGGAAGAAGGAAACCCAGGCGCTTTATCGTTTAAATAGGAAGGCAACCGCTACACCTAGACGGGAAGGCACCCCGCGCACACCACCGCCGACAGGACGCTCGGTTGCGCCCCTTCTCCCTCCGAGGGGCTCCGCAGGGCCAGGGCCGGACCCGGGCAACGCCGAGCCGCGCCCCCATCCTCCTTCCTGCCACCCCGGAACCGGCGGCGCGGAGGACACGGTGCCGCTGCTCCCCCAGCCGCAGCGCGGGTCGCGCCCGCGCCACCCGCGCCCTCCCATCCCGCCGGCAGCTCCGTCTCCCGCGGGGAGCCCGGGGGAAGGCAGCGGCGCGCTCTCACTCCCCACGGCGCGGCGTGGGGCTGCAGACAGACGGGGCGGGCGGCGCCTCACTCACCTTCCAGCAGCCGGGTGATGAGGCTGTCCACGTTCAGCTCCCCATCCGCCATTTTGTGGCCACCAGACTCGGTCCCGGGCGGGGAGAGGGCGGGGTGGAGGGCGCTTTACGGAGGAGGAGGAGGAGGAGCAGGGAGAGGTGGCCGCAGCTGCAGTGGCTCCCCCCACCCGCCTCCGACAGTCCCCTACGGCTGCCCGCCCGCCCGCCCGCCTTCTCCCGCGCTGGCAGCCGAAAGCGCCGCACCCGCTCCCTCGCAGCTAAATGGGGAGAAGCGGCCACCCCTCCTCCCCGCACCTCCTCCCCGCCTCGGAGGCCGCCACAGCGCATGCGCCCCCTCACTCCGGCCGCCTCTCCGCCATCCCGCGCTCTGAGCACGGCGCATGCGTCGGAGGTGCTGGCGGGCTCTGGGGCGCATGCGTAGCGCGCCACCTTCCATCCCGCGCTCCTGCCCCGCGGGTCTCAGACGCGCTAGGTGGCGGCTGCTGTGCGGCGGCGCGGGCTGGGAGCCTTGAGCAGCGAGCTGCACAGCCTCACCGGCGCGGGCAGGGCTGTCCTGTCCTGCCCTGCCCTTGCCATGCACCCGAGTCAGGGTCAGCCCCTCAGCTCCCGTGGAGCGCAGAGCCGTGAAGCCTTTCCTGTCACGACGGCTGCAGCTCTCAGTCGTGAGGGCTGAGCACCGCTGAGGGCTGTCCTGTAGCTCGGAGAGCGGCTCAGAAGACTTCATCGTGTCTGTGGGCAGACTGCGTTTCTCGTGGTGCGCCACGTTCTTCTGCAAGTGGCAGCATTACCTTAGGAAGAGGTTACTTTGGCAGCCATCAATTTAGGGACAAAAGGCACGGAAATAAGTCGTAGTAGGCTGCGTGTAACCTGTGTGTCATCCCTCCTGCTGCCGGAACCGCCTGTGGAAGCTCAGTTTATTGAAAATACGTGTGAGAACTGGAATGACAAGTTGTGCTTTCCATAGCCGTCTAACGCAGCTGTCCGAAGAAGCTCCCAAGCCGTGGGATTTGTGTTTCAATGCAGCTGGACGTGCTGAAAGTACTTTTTTGGTGATTTCTGAAGCTTATTTTAAGATGAGCTCTCTGAAGACGACTTAGTCTGCATACTTTCGTTAGGGGCTGCTTGTCTCCGACGGACAGAGAACTACTTTAAAATGGAGGTGGTGTAAACTGCCTGTGAACTGAGACAGCAGACAAACACAAGTAGACAAAACAGCAAAGTGCAGACGTTCTACAAAGAACAAAACAAAAACAAACCAGCAGGTTATATATATGCCTGAATAGAGTTGTCGATGTAGAAACTTAACCTCTGTGAGCTGGAACACTGAGGTTTTCCATCGGTCTGCACAAGCCAGCAAAATGCTATCACCTTAAAATAATTTCAAACCTTTCTTTATTTTAACCTCTTGAGAAGAAAATGAGGGGAAAAAAAAAAAAGAAAGGAAAAGAAAAAAGTTAAAATTAAAAAAAACAAAAGGCAATCAGGGATGTCGGTTGGTGGGAGGGGGAGAAGGGCTGATATCAGGGGTGAAAGAAGATTGTGAGGGAGACAGGGGTGGCCATGAGGGAAGATCGTAAGGGGACAACAGGGCAACCATGAGGGGGGATCCTGAAGAGAGAGCAGGGGCAGCCATGAAGGAAGCTCATGATGGGGGCGAAAGGGGCAGCCATGAGGAGGGACCGTGGGGGGAGAGAGGAGGTGCTGCCGTGAGGGAAAATCATGAGGGGATAGGAGGGGCGGCCATGAAGAAAGATCCTGAGGGGAGAATAGGGGTAATCATGAGGGGGGATCCGGAGAGGAGAGGCAGCCATGAGGGGGGATCATGAGGAGAGAGCAGAGGTGGCCATAAGGGAAGATAATGAGGGGGGAGAAGGGGCAGCCATGAGGCGGGATCGTGGGGGGAGAGCAGGGGCGGCCATGAGGAAAGATCATAAGGGGAAAGAAGGGGCAGCCATGAGGCGGGACCGTGGGGGGAGAGGAGGGACAGCCATGAGGGAAGATCATGAGGGGGGAGAAGGGGCAGCCATGAGGCGGGATCGTGGGGGAGAGGAGGGGCAGCCATGAGGGAAGATCGTGGGGGGAGAGCAGGGGCTGCCATGAGGCGGGACCGTGGGGCAGAGAAGGGGCAGCCATGAGAGGGGATCTTGAGGAAAGAGAAGAGGTGGCCATGAGAGGGGATCGTGAGGGGAGAGCAGGGCGGGCCATGAGGGGGGATCATAAGCAGAGACTTGAAATGGTCATGAGGGAAAATCATGAAGGGAGAGAGGGGTAGCCATGAAAAAGAATCATGGTAGGAGAAGAGGGTTGGCCATGACTGGAAGTCATGAGGGGAGAGCAGGGGCGGCCATGAGGGGGAATCATGAGCAGAGACATGGGGTGGTTATGAGGGCAGATCATTAGGGGAGAGCAGGGGTGGCCATGAAAGAGGATCCTGATAGGAGAGCAGGCTTGGCCATGACTGAAAATCGTGAGGGGAGAGGAGGGGCAGCCATGAGTGAAAATCGTGAGCAGGGGCATGAGGGGGGATCGTGGGGGAAGACGAAGCGCAGCCATGAGGAGGGATCGTGGGGGGAGACAAAGCACCGCCATGAGGAGGGATCGTGGGGGGAGACGAAGCGCAGCCATGAGGGGGGATCGTGGGGGGAGACGAAGCGCAGCCATGAGGGGGAGTTCGTGAGGGGGACAAAGCACAGCCATGAGGGGGGGATCGTGAGGGGAGACGAAGCACAACCATGGGGGGGGGAGGGATCGTGAGGGGAGAGCAAGGGTGGCCATAAGTGAAGATCATGAGGGGAGAGCAGAGGCAATCATAAAATAGTTTGGGTTGGAAAGGACCTTAAGATCATCCAGTTCCAACCCCCCTGCCATAACCAGGGACACCTCACACTAAACCATGGCACCCAAGGCTTCATCCAACCTGGCCTTGAACACCCCCAGGGATGGAGCACTCACGACCTCCCTGGCCAACCCATTCCAGTGCCTCACCACCCTCACCACCAGTAAAGAATTTCTTCCTTATATGCAATCTAAACCTCCCCTGTTTAAGTTCTAACCAGTTATTCCTTGTCCTGTCACTACAGTCTCTAATGAAGAGTCCCTCCCCAGAATCCCTATAGGCCTCTTCAGGTACTGGAAGGTTGCCATGATGTCTCCAAGAGGCCTTCTCCAGGCTGAACAGCCCCAATAAGAAAGGATCCTCAGGAGAGAGGAGGGGCAGCCATAAATGAAGATTGAAGATCGTGAGGGGAGAGCAGGGGTGGTCATGAAGAAAGATCCTGAGGGGAGAGAAGGAGCAACCATGAGGGGGGATCATGAAGGGAGTACAGGGGTGGCCATGAAGGAAGATCCTGAGGGGAGAGGAGCAGCCATGAGGGGGGATCATGAAGGGAGTACAGGGGTGGCCATGAAGAAAGATCCTGAGGGGAGAGAAGGAACAGCCATGAGGGGGGATCATGAAGGGAGTACAGGGGTGGCCATGAAGGAAGATCCTGAGGGGAGAGAAGGAGCAGCCATGAGGGGGGGTCATGAGGGGAGTACAGGGGTGGCCATGAAGGAAGATCCTGAGGGGAGAGAAGGAGCAGCCATGAGGGGGGGTCATGAGGGGAGTACAGGGGTGGCCATGAAGGAAGATCCTGAGGGGAGAGAAGGAACAGCCATGAGGGGGGGTCATGAGGGGAGTACAGGGTGGCTGAAGGAAGATCATGAGGGGAGAGAACGAGTGCAGCTGTGAGGGAAGATTATGGGGGAGTGAAGGCTCAGCCATGAAGAATGATCATGAGGGGAGAGCAGGGGTTGACATGCCCGAAAATAGAGAAGAGGGACAACCATGAGGGGAGATCCTGAGTGGAGAGGAGGGGTAGCCATGAGAGGGATCATGAGGGAAGACCAAGGGTGGCCATAAGAGAAAATAGCAGAGAGCAGGGGCAACCACTAGGAGGGATCATGGGGGGAGAAGAGGGGTGGCCATGAGGGGGATTATGAGCAGGGATGTGGGGTGGTCATGAGGGATGACAATGAGAGCAGGGGTGGCCATGAAAGAGGATCCTGATAGGAGAACAGGGTTGGCCATGACTGAAACTGTGAGGAGAGAGGAGTGGCAGCCATGAGTGAAAATTGTGAGGGGAGAGCAGGGGCAGTCATGGGTGAATATGAGGGAAGAGGAGAAGCAACCATGCATGCACAACATGAGGGGAGAGCCAAGGCGGCCATGAGAGAAAATCGTGAGGGGAGAGCAGGGGCAACCACGAAGGAAGATTGTGAGGGGAAAACAGGGGCAGCCATGAGGGAAGATTATGAGGGGAGAGAAGAGGTGGCCATGACTGAAAATCACGAGGGGAGAGCAGGGGCAGCCTTTGCCTTGGTCTTCAACAGGAAAGGCTCTGACTGCATCACCCAAGTCTTGGAAGGCAGATGCAGGCCCGCTGTAGGAGAGGATCAGGTTCGAGACCATCTTAAGAACCTGAATATGCACAAGTCCGTGGGACCTGATGAAATCCATCCACGGGTCCTGAAGGAGCTGGCAAGTGAAGTTGCTAGGCCACTGTCCATCATATTTGGGAGATCATGGCAATCAGGTGAGGTTCCCGATGACTGGAAAAGGGGAAATATAACCCCCATTTNAGTGAAGTTGCCACTGTCCATCATATTTGAGAGATCATGGCAATCAGGTGAGGTTCCCGATGACTGGAAAAGGGGAAATATAACCCCCATTTTCAAGAAGGGGAAAATGGATGAC
>NDXB01006974.1:526-57628 GCA_002631895.1 Agapornis roseicollis
AAAAAAAAAAAAAAAAAGGAATTATATAGAGATTTCATGATATAAATCCACTCTTAATACTCTTTGAAGATCTAAAGCACAGCAAAGTGTCCCCTAAATACTGTGCATCTACACAGTGATGCTGTGTTTTAAATGAAAGTAGGAGTCACTAGAATCTAGAAATCAGAACTAGAGGCCAGAAGACTGGATGGTTACTGAGTGAAATATTTAGCCCATAAGCTGAAGAGTTTTGAATCTTAAGCAGAATTCATAACTTCTACTTTGCAGAAATTGTACATTTCCTAAAAAAGATTAGGTTTCCTGACTGAAAACTTTGCATGGCTTGTTCAACAAAGAATCCCAACTTTTTGCATTTGGGGATATTTACAGACTGAAATATTTCTCATGTTTATACTTTTAAAATTATTTTCCCTCTACTTGTGTCTGACTAGTCAAATGAACTATTATAACAGCCTTTAGTTCCTAAAGGAGTCCAACAAGATAGCTGGAAAGTGACATTTTATGAAGTCATGTTGGGATAGGAAAATGAGGAATGAATTTAAACAGGCAGAGGGTAAATTTAGATGAGATATGAAAAGTTCTTTGTTGTGAGAGTGATGATACACTGGAAAAGGTTGTCTAGAGAACTTGTGGCTGCCCTATTTCTGGAAGTGTTCATCATCAGGTGAATGGGGCTTTGTAACCTGGTCTAGTGAGGGGTAACCCTATCTGTGACAGTAGGGTTGGAACAAGGTTGGAAAGGTCCCTTTCAACTAAAGCAATTCTATCAACCTATGTTTTATGAAGAAATGAAAACAATTTTCCATTTTCCAAGTAAAATTAAAAAAAAAAATTGAAAAAAAAAACATTTACCAAGTGAAATCACTTTAATTTTAGAAATTTTTTTTACAGAAACTTTCAGGAAAATGAAAATATTTCAGTACAAGCAGAGCAATCTCACCAAAAAGTGTTTTGGTAAAACAATTCTGACCAGCTTTACTCAGTAACAGCAACCTTAGTATGACCTTTTGCATTAATATCATTTACATGAATTTGGAGAATGTAAACCAGTTTATTAAGGCCAAATGTTGTTTTATTCACACTTTTTTTCCACCTTGAAAGAAGTTAGCTGAGTCGTTGAGTTAAGAAAGAAAATAAATATGTAATTGTTAGCAATTCTACAAGCTTTAAAGCCAGAGATGACTTCTTCAGTTAGCTAGCTCGTCTGAGTTTTTAATTCAACACAGTTCAAACCAGAAGGTAAGGAACTGATAGCAGTCCAGACTCTGACCTCAGCCATATGACCTGATTTTTAGAAGAGTTGAACACTCCAGAGTTTAAGCTGAAGTTTGCAGGCCTTGCAGCTGTGTGATTTGTTTTCCAATTGGCCTGTTGGCCTGAATGCAAGAAAATAGCATTAAACTGGCTAAGGACTGGAAAAGACAATCATTGATTATTAACAATAATAAAGGAGTATTACTTTTATAATAATGTGACCCATTTTAAGTAAGAATATGCAATACAGCTAATTTATTTTGGAATCCATCATCATGAACCTTACTTTGAAGTTTCTTTTTATTTAAGATAGTAGTATTCATATTACCGTACCTAGGATAATGTTAGACATAAAAGCAAACCACTGTCCAATCTCTGTGTCACAAGGGGTTTGTGACAAAGTCAAAACATGCCTTTTCATTTTACTGAGCTGTTCCATATGATACATCTTTCAAAAAGTCTGAAAGCTTATTATCTATAAACTGCATTATAAAATTAATTATTAAAGTACTGTTTAACATTCTTAGAGCTGATGAAGTAATGAAAAACTGTATTCCCAAAAGTGGGATTCAAAACAACTTGTTTGAGAATTCAAATCTGCACGTTTTAAAGTAACTATTGCTTTCACAGTACAGTGGCAGTGCACATATGAGACCCTAAATTACCTTGGATGGTGCCTAAAAGCCCATCATAAATTCATAAAACTGGTAGACTCATAATAACCTTAATGGAGAAGTAAATGATTCCTTAGTAAGTTTCACTCTATCAACTTTAATATATGCTGGCTGAGTCCCCACAACTTTTTTATTCCAAAGAGTGGAGTGAAAAAAATTAAAAGTGATTCCTGGAGTCAATAATGTTCCTCTTTTATCTTTAATATTTAAAATACATGAATTCAGAAAAAAAATATTGAATTAGAAAAAAAAATAATTAACACTATGATGTTTTTCATGCACTTTTCTTCATGTTCTTTGTTCTTTTCTAGTTCTCAGCACAATTCTGTGAGTTTAAATACTTGCCAGTGTGCAGAACAGCCCTTTGCTAACCTCCTTATTAGAGTAAATGAAGAAATTATTTCCAGCAGCATCAGCCATATCCCTGTTTTCCACTTTGTATCTGCTGTCAGTTAGGAAGGTTTCTGGAAGCGTTGGGCTATGGCAGGGTAAAGCCATGTTATACCTAATTTTCCTCTGATGGCAGCTTTCTTCCAAAATCTAAAGGCTGGGTTGCACGATCCTTTGCATTGCTAATTAGTCCCAGGACCAGGTCTCAGATGTACTTGGTGGGTTTTTTTAACTCATTCTGGAAATGCAACTAGTTGTATTCAAATAGTGGTAAACACACATTTTAAGAACAAAAAGTCTTTTCAAATGAGTTCCAAATTAAAACCCAGAGCACAAATGAAATGAGTATTCAAATACGGCAGTAAACAATGGAAGCCAGATTTATTTCAGTTAGTTTTTAGATTAGTTCAAAAAATAACAAAAATATGAAAAGTATAGTGAGTACTTGCAGGCAAAGTCACCTGATTTGTGTTTTGTTATATTTCCAGACCCCTTCACACACACAGGTGATGTGGTAAAGGCACATCCCTGTTTCCATGTTTTAGCTTATATCTAGGTAGTGTAATGTGAAACAAAATCTGTCTATTTGTCTGTTTTAGACAAAGATAAAAGAAAAGCATCTTGAAATTGCAAAAGGTTTTGCTGGACTTAAATAGTCTTAAATAGGACTTAAATCACTGCATAGGCCACAAGAGGCTTTTCTGAAAACTATTAATGAGGAAATATCTCTTTATTTGGAAAACCTGAAGTGCTTACTGGTAAATTTCACTCTTAAACATGGGAAGGAGTGAACAGTATTAGGCAGTTTGTGTAGGCTAAATATGCTTTTCGTATATAATCTGGCCTATGATGCTTCACTCACTGTTCAAATGATCAAAACAGTCCTTTTCCCATTTCTGTGGTTTCTTGTGTTCTTTCTTTTCAGCTTTCCATAGAATGCCTCAAACCACCTTTAACTGAACTTCTGGTTTATATACTGAACTGAACTTCTAGTTTATATACTCATTTATTTCTTCATTCATAATATCTTTCACTGAGTTACTATTAGATTACAGTATCCTCAAACTATGACTGCCTTGCTGTTCCTCACTAAATGGGCTTCAGAAATCTGAACCTGTGTCAGCTTTGTGTCAGAGCAAAAATACCTTTTATTTCAAAGGATGTAGACAGCAATCTTCCTCTTTCTAATCAGAATTTTTTTATGTTGTATCACCCCACAATAAGTTGGAATGTCAGGCAGCCATCAACCTCTCATTTTGCATTAAGTATTCTTGTGAAAATTAGAAAAATAACAAGAAAAACACATGACTTAATCTGCGTAAGACACAGACTATATTTACTTCCAATTTACTCAGAGTCAGTCGCAGCAGATGGATTTTTTTTGCCATGTTGCTCACAATTTTATAAGCAAGTGCCTATCCTTATTTTTCACAAAAGGAGCACAGTCTATCCTTTTTCCTTATTTCTTTTTATAATAATAACAATGGTATTCCTGGGTCTGGAGTTCTCCTTTCTTGAGCCACTGAATTTATTTACATATATTCATTGTGACTGAAGGCAGATCATTTCCTTCTATGTAAGTTGAACTGGTGATACTATATTAATTTAATTATTATTTTGCCATGCTATTGGTGCTCCTATAAGCAGACCAATCTTCTGCTGTTGATAGAATTCTCAATATCTTCTTTAAGCATATGGCGTTGACCTTTGCAAAACAGTTCCTTTCAGAGAACTCCTACTTACCTTCTTGTGCAGTGGTAGAAGTAAAACAGGCTACAGCAATCTTCTCACTAAGGCTTTAATTCTTTGTGAGTTTTATGATTAAAGTATTGCTCTGACTACTAATGAAATTAAAGTGTTTCAGTAATTTTTCCTGATTTATGATGACACTTGCTCATAAATAAATAAAGTCTGTACTGCTTATCTTTCAGTTGTGAGAACAACTTGTGACTCCACTTGTGATGCTGTTAAAGGTGATGAGAGCAGTGCTGGAAATGCTTCATATACTGGAAAAGGTTTGCCTGAGTGGAGGATGGGAATGCTGAGTTCCTTTAACCTCTTCAGCAATGTTATGATTTCTCTTGGGAATGAGCAAGCTCTTTCCCTTCAAAGGATTCCTTGGCAGTGACTATGCATACATTCACCTTGCTTCTGGCCTCCAAAGCTCACAAAAGTCAATTAAACAGCATATCTGTAAACTGCCCTCCTTAGAATAATTCTGTCATAATCTCATCCTTATTTTTTGACAAATACCTGCTATTAATACCTGAGTGATTTTACTGTGTGCTTTGAACCTGCTATAGATTTTTTTTTCTTACCAAGAATTAAATTCAAACTAAACCTGCATCTTAAATGGGCCCTAGAAAGCCATGTACCAGCTAACACAGATGAACATGAGAATTGGAAACCTCTTTGGCTACTCTGTCTTTGCAAAGTATACTAAGATTAGGTCTATACTAGCAAAAAAACAGGCTCATCCACTTGTCATCTATTTAAAAAATGGCAAATAAAATGGTGTTCTTCTCTAGCCCTAAGGCCAAATATCTTGTCATAGTTATGACATCTGAGTTATGACTGAATTCTTTCTCCAAAGACCCCAAAACTTCGTATCTTCATCTGAACTGTCCTGAGCTTATGATGTTCGCTAAAGTGCCTCTAAACATTGGGAAAGCTCTAGCTGGGAGGGCACTAACCACAGCAGGGTGATGTATTAAACAGTACACATGCCAGTGGACTAGTGATCTAGCCTGTGCCCTGGATCTGTTTTGTTTGCCTGTATACAGACGAAGCCGAATTATCTGCAAGGTGCTAAATTGAAATACAGAGTTATTTTGTATGAGAGGAACATAAAAAACAGACAATGCTCTTTAACCCCTTTGTCAGTCATGGATAAGAAACACAGGAAAATAATCTGATTCCAATTACATTCATAAGAAACAAAATTCACTCTCAGGCAGGAAACTCACAGCCCATTTCCAGCTTTAAGCAAAATGTCATGGCCAACTTATAAACTGCTTAAAAATGGCTTTATGTAATGAAAGTGCTGACAGACCTTTAATTATATCTGTGAGTGTGACTATATAGCAGAATAATCCTGAATTCTTCTTTGATTTTTGAGGTCTGAAGCAATTTTAATTCACTGTGAAGTGACATCTACCAGAGCACCAGAGTGAGGCACTTTATTTTAATATTAAACATATGGAATTAGAAACTGATCATTTCCTAAATGTCCATGACTTCTGCACTGACTCCAAATTAATCCATTAAGTTTAATGTATTATCATTAATACCAAATGTATTCCTGTAGCTATGGAAGAAGAGGAATACTATATTACTAATCTTACTGATTTTTGCATAACCTGTACTATATACTAATTATCATTATGGCAGCAGCAAAATCCATTGAACATTGCCTAATACATGAAGGCATGGAGCTTTTTGTCATCCTGTTAGAAATTTGCCTTATTTCAACAGTTTGTTGCAGACTTGCCTCTGCCAATCATCTCCCTATGTCTGAAGGATTTTCCCTTTCTTTGCTTTCTGTTTCTTTCTATAATTCATGTGTTGCAAGTCATCCAGTTAAAGTGGAACTTCATAAAGCTGTTAGTAAACTTTATAAATTAGAGACTTATGTATATGGTTAAGCCTCAGTCATTAAAAAATTATGTTTATATAATATTATGCCATGTAACTAGTCCAGTGATTCTAAAGGTACACACTATGTAAAATAAAGCATGTCTATACCTGTCTTTGTATAAGGACCTTACAGTACCTAGTAGCAGTATAATAATTTCAGTTTAATAAATAGAAGTACAAATAAAAGTATGATCTCTCATGTAGGGTCCAGCAGGAAGGTGAGTACTCAAGAAATGTATTTCAAATATATAACAATAATTAGCCCTCCTCAAAGTCCAGTATGATTCCTATTCAAAAGAATGCATTAGGTCTTGATGCCTTAAAAGAATACCAATATGCTTAAATTATTACCAAAGATTGAGTTTAAACATTTAAATTGTGATCTTGATACTTTAGCAAGGATGCAGTTTCAGCACACACAGACAACCTTTCTGTCTGGTGAAAGGCTCCTATCAAAAACAAAGGGGTCATTTGCAAGCCTTGGAAATAATTAGAGGATATAAATTGTGCTGCCTTGCAGCTGAAAGATATACATGCTCAAAGCCTCTGTCAAAGCAGTTATGCAAAGTCTTCCTATTGCAGAAAATACTGTCTAGTAAGAAAAAAAAGAAAAAAAAAAAGAAAGCAACAAAAACCAGTCCCCCGAAAAAAACCCAAAATCCAGCAAAATTCAAAAAAAACCCCAAAACTTTGGTATTTCTATCTTGGTCTGTTAGTCAAGTAGAAAATTCAGTTTCCCTTATATAGTTACATTTCTATGTGCCATCTATTCATAGATGAGCTGTACCTGTTGTTAGCAATACAAGGATTATAGTTAGTGTAAGTGTTTAAATGCTTTTACTTCCAAAAAGAAAACTAAGTTTGCATCTTGGTTGAAAGGGCAAGTGCTGTGAAGCCAAGTGGGTGATTCCAACAATGCTAGTGGACACAGGTTCACTTTTTATGCCTTTATGTAAAATTAATCATTGACAGCAGTTTGTCTTATAGCTCAGAAAACCCACAAAGGCTTTTGTGCTGGTGGAAAAGAAACATGAAAAGGTAGCTCACAAATTAAGAGTAATATTCTCATATACCACCTAGAGGAATATTACGTTTGTGTAATCACCTTCTTTAACTTAGCAGTCTTTGGGTTAATTCACTAATTCATCTTCTTTTAGGCTCTTCTCAGGACATTTGTCCAGGAATAATACACTGAGACCATCTAGTCCAGAGAAATACCTTAGGTATAAGGGGATTATTTCCTTATACACACAGTTCCCCAAGCTGTGAAGCAAGACAGTTGTTGACAACTAAGGCAATCACTGTAAATAACAGTACAAAATAAAGTTCAATAAAATTATTTATGTATTTTTACAGTACCCCAACTCCATTTGCCTGCTAGTGAACATGTAAAATGCTGATATATTTCTACAGTTTATTAATCCTGGGTATATACTTGCGTATGCAATTAGAAGCAAATCATCCATTAATTTAATGCAGCATATTTCTATGTGGGGATTGTTTTGATTTAAACTAGCTAAATGGATCTGGATGCAGTGCAATTGTTGGAGAATTTAGGGCACTTTGGGGTCCTTTTAGATGAGGAGTGCAGGCAGAGAGGTTACAGTGTTAAGGTCGAGCTGCCAAAACTCTGGCAGCATTAGTCTTGTTCGAATAGTGTGTCAAAGAAAGAACTGCCTTCAGCCTTGGGCTGAGGCTGAGCAGGCTCCAGAGCTGTCAAGCTGAATCTCTCCCCAGGGAGATCCGCAGGCTCGTGCTGTGTGGGGAGGTGCTGTTTGCCACTGTCAGTGCAGGAGATGTGATGTGTTCAGAGCAATACATAAAAGTACACCTGGGAGCAAAGCAGGCAGGAGATAAACAACCGTTCTTTCAGGACTGCTGAGAAGCTGCAAAGGTTTATTTATTTATTCACCCATCTATCTATTTTTACCAGGCTTCTTCTGTGGTTTGTGTTGTCCTGCTTCCCACTATGTCTAGTCGTGACAAAAAATCATATATTAACTTGATTTTCCACAGGTATTGTCACAGACATTGTGAAAGAGGTTTGTACTAACAAACCAGCTACCAGTGCTTACACAAACACATTTTTGACAATATATGCACAGATTCCCCATTTTGGAGAGTCATATTTGGGTATCATTATACTGGAGTACACTGCTGGAGGCAATTTAAGAAATCCTCTTGAGCTTTATGAACAGCCAGATACAGACTCTACACATTCTTAAAAAATCTGTGCAGTTTAATTTGATAGGGTGGTATGAATAATAATAATAATGATATTAATAATAATAATAGATTATTCAAGGTTCTAGATAGAAGTTGTGTTAAATGTTAGTTAAATTAGGCCTGGTTTTATCCTATCCCATACTTAACTTAAAATTTGCCTCAAAAAAAACATACAGTTGTTTTTTCTTCCAGGGGCATAAACATTTTAATTGCACTGAACAGTGAAACAGAATCTCAGTAGTCTCTCACAGCTAGAGCAATAGTATTGGTGTTGAACCTCATCCCATGAGACACAAGGCTGCCTCTGCTGTTATCACGATCAGCATTCTGATGTCAACTAAGAGGCAGAAAATAATACAGAAGTAAAGTTAATATGATGCAAGATTGCAATTAGACCTGTAGAGTTGAACATGATCTCTTCAAGCAGAAAGAGCAACACAATAAGGGGAGCCACGGAGACTTTTTCTCACATATAAAGATGCATTATATGCCATTGGACACTTAAATTGATAATTGCAACATTCTGCAAACCATTATTGTTTTGCTCAAATGAAAGACTCTGTGTGTGTGAAAACCACCATAAACTGAAAAAAAAACCCAAAACAAACAGTGTGCAGAATACATAACTGCGCCTTCATTTTCCATTTCCTGAGCATACAAAGGAGATAATTTCATATCTATGCCTATATGCATATGTAGATCCCTGTTACTGACTAAGGACAGATTTTACAGGTACACCTGCAATATGAAATAAGCTAAATATTAAATTTATAACTTAGATAGGAGTACGTATTCTAAAAATCTCACTTGTATTCCACAGCAATACAATAATGTTCTAAAACACACAAAAAAAGTGCAGCCAAGGGAATATATTGCAAAATGCAAGCATGTATTTCGTAGATTCATATATTCTTATGCTGGTGTTTCAGTGTGTCACAATTATGCCAAAATATTGCATAGAAGACATAATAAACACGTTTGCACAGCATGTCATGAACAATGCAATTTCATCACTGTAAATCATAATTGATTAAAACTCTATGAATGACCCAGATTCTGAGCTGGCATGAAGTACCTTCACTGAACTCAGTGGAATTAAGCATATAAATTGATGCCAGTATCTGCCCTGTGACTGAAAAGCTGTGAAAAACAGCCTATTGTAATATAAACCTATTTATTTGTGAGAAAATCCCTGTGAAGAATAGCAGGATGCCAGCTTAGCTGAATGGTGATTCCCAGAGGAAATATGAAAAGAAAATGCAGGGAGAGCAGAAGCAGGGAGGATCACACAGGCATACGGGTGGAATTAGGAACACCAGACCTTGATTTAGTGTGATTTGGAACTGGTGAAGGATGTTAAAAGCAGAACGCCAGCTTATCATCAGCTTCAAAGAGAAGACCATGTGGGTTCACAGCTAGGTGATGCAGATGACTTGTTTTCAAATGTCACAGTCACAGACATGAATGCTCATGTTCAGGAAGGACAAGAAGGAGAGTCCAGGAAACCACTGACTGCTCAGTCTCAATTTAGTCCCTAAGAAAACTGGTGCCAAGTCCTTATGAAATCCAGTTTTAGGCACTTGTGGGCCAGGAAGGTGATTCATCCAGTAGGGCTTTATGGGGTGATTGTGTCTGATCATGGTTGCTTTTGATGCTGAAGTGGGTATCAGTTACTTTGACTCCCAACAAGTATTTCAATATAGTATCATGCAGAATCCTTGTAGGCAAACTGAGAAGATGTGAACTGGACAGGTGCACTCCAAGGCGTGTAAAAAAGGCATAGTGATCAATTGTTTGGCTCCTAACTGGTGGCCTTCCTCAGGGATTAGTAGCGAGGATTATGTTGTTTACAACCTTTACCAATGTTCTGGATTTTAGGATGGAAAACACACTCCATTTTGCAGATGACATCAAACAGCCAGAGTTGTTATTAAGTTGAAAGGCAAAGCTGCTGTTCAAAGGGACCTTAGTGAGACAGAGGAATGAATCTGGAGGAATTAATCTAGAGGAAGGAGTTTTATGAGTTTCAGCAAAGTTATGTGCAAATCCTGCATCTGAGATGGATCAGTGGATGCTACAATTGAGTGGCTATGTACCAGCTTTGCTAAAATATATGCTGGTGGTTTGAAGACAAATTTGCAATGTTTTTTATGTGTATAAAGTCTAATTCCATGATGGATGGATGGCATCAGGACAAACTATAACCAGAGCAAGGTATTCCTTTTAGCTCAGAACTTGTGAGGTTTCACACCTGGAATATTTTCTGGTTTGTGTCACCATGTAAGAGAAAGATTGACAAGCTGGAGAGTTCAGTGTCCGCTAACCATTAAGACGGTTAGGAAACTGCCACACCATGAGAGGCTAAAAGATATGTGTTTGTTTAGTCTGAGGATGAGAACTAATAGGAAACCTATTTGCAGTTTTCATGGCTAAAGAGATATTATAGAGAAGTGGAAGGCAAAACCTTCTCAGAGGTGCACAGCAAGAAGGCAAAAACCAGCAGGTTGCAAAAATAAGGATGTTGACTAGTTATAGGGCATAATGAATGTAATATACACCTATCTGAGGAAGGAAACAAGTTGCTCAGAGAGGCTGAGGAATCTTCATCCTTGGAGATCTTCAAAATCAAACTGTACTCAAAGAATCTGCTCTGATTTAGAAATTAGTCCTACTCTGAGTGGCCTGAACTAGATGACAGATAGAGGTCCCTTCCAGCCCTAAAAAGAAAACCTGATTTACTACATACTAAGTTTTGAGGTGATACTTTCTGCTGATGCATCTCACTTTTGTTTAACAGTTGCATGCAATACAAATCTGTAATACCTTTGTATAAAACGGCCAAACACATTTTGTATCTGCTTTTTCCTTGTCTTTCAAAACAAGGAAATTTATTCACTATTTCTGCTTTGGATTTCTGCTTTGGTTCTCATCTGTCGTTTATCTTTCCTAGTTCCAACAAGACTGTACATAAGATGCATTGGTAATTATTGGCTCCACAGGGAGGCTCTGATACTTCTATCCTGGAAGTGCTGAGGTACTGCCAACACTTAAGGCAGGAAGCATTTCTCAGCTTATATAAACATTTAACCTGCCACTATGTTTCTTTCCTTTTCTGTCTCATTTCCCATTTACCTAAAGTGAGCAATGATAAAATAAAGATGAAATGATTTAACAATTATACTGTCAGAAAAAATAGTTCATGCCCATGTCCAGCTCCCCTGCTCCTCTCCAGATCCAGAGTTAATATGTCATCAATCTATGGCCTTAAGCAACCTTTCTTAACACTTGAGAATGCTTTGAACCTGCTGTGAGCCTGAACTTCAAAGAAGGAAGAGTTCACAGATTGATAGAGACAAATTGCTTTAGAGATCTATACTAAGAGGGTTGAATTCCACAAAATCCTTCCCCTGGAACGATGGACTGTCAAGAGCAAAATGTTTCTGAAGTTCTCCAAAAAGAAGCAAAGTTCTAAGCATTAAACTTGCTAGTGATGGGAAATAAGTTGGATACAAGAATTTATTTAGATGAAAGGTGAGCCATCTTGTGACCTTTCTGACAAATTTTCAGATCAGAAAGTAAAAGTACATTGTACATGCTAAATATTACAATGTATTTCATAAGTTTTATGCTAAAGTTAAATATTTAGAGTGCTTGGTTTATAGGAAATATTGTCTCATCAACATCACACTGTATACTCCAGCTAATTCATATCAATGGCAATCTTTTAGTTAATTATGCTGCACTTCAGACTTCACATATGTAATTGTCTCTTAGGGTGGATTTTAATCCACTGAATTTTGGTTACAGTCTGGAGCTCCACATCTGAGCCTGTCCTCCTGGGTTCAGTTTAGAGTAAGGGGGAGAAATATGTCAGACTTGTACTCTAAACAGCTTCATTAAGATAGAGCTGACTACTCTTATTATTCTCAATAGTCAACAAGGTTATTAAAGAAGTCTGAAGAGGAAGCTGATCTGTAGATATGTATCATTAAACTAACTATATTTTCCTATGGAGAGTAAGATGCATGCCTGCAGAACTGGAAGCAAAAAGTGACCTGTGTGAAACCCTCTTTTTATAGTTGCTTCTTGTAATTCAAAATGTGAGTATTTAATTTCTCTTCTCCTCTCTTCTCTTCTCTTCTCTTTTCTTCTCTCCTCTCCTCTCCTCTACTCTCCTCTCCTCTCCTTTCCTCGCCATTTAAACAATTATATTAATAGCTTTCTGGTTTCACAATGACATTTGCAGATCACCAGCAAAAAAAGTGCTTATTGCATTGCATGTTTCAGCCTCAGAACACCATTCTCTAACTACATCCAGTCCTCATTTAAATCACAGTGTTGTAGAAATAACCGTGTCAGTGTCCCAGGCACAAAACAGATTAGTCTGGAAAATAAAATAAAACAAGCCTAAAACCCTCAAAAGCTGAAGTGGAGTGGAACATGTGACTGATAATGTGACTGTATATCAATGCTGATGTGTATTTATAGAAATCATTAAGAATGACAGAAGCCTCTGCCAATGTACTTCTTAATGGGACTAGTATGGTCCACTATCCCAAGATGTTTATATATTCCTAGCTTGCATCTCTTGTTAGAAGCCTCTGATCTTCCTATTTTAAGTAAAAGTTTACTGTTCAAAAATAACAAAGACAGCAGAATGAAGACTAGAATTTATTTCATACTCTGCTTGCTGAGCTATGATTCACCATCATAAATGTTTGCTTTTGCTTGAAGACTCCAGATGTTTACTTCCTTCTAGTGAGCAGAGCAAAACAAAGACCTGTGGAAGGAAGATTTTGTGATCTGTGACTACAGTTGGCCACCTGTTGTTTAATTACTATAGTTATTTGGTCACTGTTTATAATAAAGTACAGTTTATAAAGGAGAAATAAACTTTAAATTATATTTTGTCAAGTTGTAGATGTCAGTAAAACAATCTATCACACTTTCTACTGCTGGGTTTCTGATTGTCTAAAAGACATAATAGCCATGTTTAAAGAGTCTAAATTTTCTGGTCTTTAACTTCAACAACTTTTCAGCAAAACTTTAATATGAGTCCACCTTTCATCTTTAATATGATTTTCACCTTTCACCTTCACCTCCACCTCAAATTTCACCTTTAAGCTTTATAGCAGAGTATTGTTTCAGTTCATATACTGGACTTTCGTTAATACCTATCTTTACTGAGGTGTAAGGAATTGCATTTTTTTTTTTTGTCCTTTCCTTTATTTTTCTACTGAAGTCATCGTATTTTACATATCATTTTTTATATGATGGCTTCAGAATCTTGCCATCTTTTAGTCAATAACCACCCTCCCAATAAGGTCTATCTCTAAGCTTCCAGTAGTTTTATTTCATTTCTGAGTAGATTCTATTAACCTTCTTGTGTTTAGTAGACATGCAGAATTTTAAAAATGTTAAAGAGTTTTAATTTTGCAATTTCTCATTTTCATAGAATCATAGAATAGCTAGGGTTGGAAAAGACCTTATGATCATCTAGAGTCAACCCCATAAGCAGGGACACCCCACACTAAACCATGCCACCCAAGGCTTCATCCAACCTGGCCTTAAACACTGCCAGGGATGGAGCACTCACAAACTTCCTTGGGCAACCCATTCCAGTGCCTCACCACCTTAACAGTAAAGAATTTTTTCCTTATATCCAATCTATCTTATATCCAATCTGTTAATCCTTTATTTAAAGAACATAATTTAAAAATACAGGTTAAATATGTATTTACACAGAGGCTATTTTATAAAGTTACTATAGCATAAAAGTGTCTTTACCAGGCACAAATCATGCAAAGTACTATAGATAGACACGTGAATCAAGGTCAGTGGCTTAAAATTAACCAACTACAGGTCACCACTAAGAATGAATATGCCACTTTTGTTCTATTTAGTCTTATTTTCAGTGAATTGTTTCTCAGACATAATAGATCTATTTTATGGTTTCTAAGACTAGATTTTGTTGCATTGGATTAAGTACCGTTGTTTGACTGCATATTATGCATGACCAGCTGTAATGATGGAAAAAGAAACCAATCCAAAACCAAAAGCATTTCTCTATAGCCTTATTGTTTCCATGTAGTTTATCAAACTTTTGACTATCTTGTGATCTTATAGTAGGAAAAAACATCTAAATGTGTTTTGCTTCTATGATTTACTTAATCAACTTACCACCCAGAAAACTCAAAAGCTAACATAATGATGGAAGCATCTTTTAATGCAGACTAAGTAGGATTCAGATATGAAAATACAATTGTTGTAAAAGAGAATTACACAACATGCCCACCCACTATTAAGAGATCCTTTAACCTCAAAGTGTTTAAAGTCTCATCCCAATCATGCAAACAGAAGTTGTAGCCAAGTCATATGTTAAACACAAAAATGACATTGAGGCAGTCTGCTAGAAATCCTTTGAGACAAGTGAAATATTGTAGATCTCCAGGAAGGAAAGTACATGTATATTCTAAAATAGGGAAAGCTGAACTAAAACTTTCCATTTAGCAATGAAACATTCTCTGGAAGGCTGACCCTGAAGCAGAAAAAAGAGGTGAGCATGTGGAGGTCTGCAGCAGACTACCACATGGCATGCTGGAAGGACCGAACTTTCAGCATAAACATAAGTAAGGCTCCAGCCAACACAATATGCTGACACCGGTTTAACCTAGAATGGAGAAACTGTTTAAGCTTCAAATGACTAATTATCATTGATAGAAGAGTACTTAACTTGTACAGAGGTAGCCAAGTTTTAAAAACATCACAGTGAAGCAAGAAACTGAGCTGCAAGAATTTGTAAGTAATAAATATAAGAAGGGATTCTTAGAGACCTTTGATGAGGAATACCAAACCACAAAGCCAGTTATCGTTACCTGTGTTGTAAGTATCAAGCAGTGATATTGAAGGGCTCATAACTACTTTTCTAAGAGAAAGCTTGAAAAAAGTTTGGGTTTTTTGGTTTTGTTTTTTTTTTTTTCATCTAGTTTAATTATTTGTCTGTAAAACTGTACAGAAAACAAGGATAGAGCAGACACAGAAGCAAAGAATAGAAATTGTGAGATGAATTTCAAGAAAGTGAAGCTAAAAAAGAAAAGAATTCTGATTTATTACGGGTACTATGCAATATATCATGCTGGTAATTTTTCATGTGTGAGTGTACAACTAAAATTACTTCAGTGTCTTGTTAAGAGAGATTTGAATGTTTCATCAATGGGATGATGACACAACAGTCTCTCAGAGAAAATTTTCTAGGATCTCTTCAGTTTCTGAAGTATGTGTTCATAATTTTCACACCCAGATGAAACAAGGAACACATGCATGATATAAAGTATCTATCTTCTGTGACTTATCCAGATTCTTATTAAATACCTTTTGAATACCTTTAACACCTGGATCGGAGCAATCCCAGGCACAGCTACAGGTTGGGTGGAGAAGAGATTCAGAGCAGCCCTACGGAAAAGGACTTGGGGGTGCTGGTCAATGAGAAAATGAACATGAGCCGACTGCAGTGTGCACTTGCAGCCCAGAAAGCCAACCATATCCTGGGCTGCATCAAAAGGAGCGTGACCAGCAGGTCAAAGGAGGTGATCCTGCCCCTCTACTCTGCCCTTGTGAGACTTCACCTGCAGTATTGTGTGCAGTTCTGGTGTCCTCAACATAAAAAGAACTTGGAACTGTTGGAACAAGTCCAGAGGAGGGCCACGAGGATGATCAGGGGACTGGAGCATCTCCCATATGAAGATAGGCTGAGAAAGTTGGGGCTGTTCAGCCTGGAGAAGAGAAGGTTGCATGGTGACCTCGTAGCAACCTTCCAGTAACTGAAGGGTGCCTATAAGAATGCTGGGGTAGGACTCTTCATTAGGGACTGTAGTGATAGGACAACAGGTAACGGGTTAAAACAAACAGGAGCAGTTCAGATTGGATAAAAGGAAGAAGTTCTTTCCTATTAGGGTGATGAGGCCCTGGAATGGGTTGCCCAGGAAGGTTGTGAATGCTCTATCCCTGGTGGCGTTCAAGGCCAGGTTGGACAGAGCCTTGAGTGACATTGTTTAGTGTGAGGTGTCCCTGCTTATGGCAAGGAGGTTGGAACTAGATGATCTTAGGGTCCTTTCCAACCCTAACTATTGGAGACCTCACAGCAGCCTTCCAGTATCTGAAGGGGGCCTATAGGGATGCTGGGGTAGGACTCTTCATTAGGGATTGTAGTGACAGGACAAGCGGTAACAGATTCAAACTTAAACAGGAGAGGTTTAGATTGGATATAAGGAAGAAATTCTTTCCTGTTAGGGTGGTGAGGCACTGGAATGGGTTGGCCAGGGAGGTTGTGAGTGCTCCATCCCTGGCAGCGTTCAAGGTCAGGTTGGACGAAGCCTTGGGTGGCATGGTTTAGTGTGAGGTGTCCCTGCTTATGGCAGGGGGTTTGGAACTAGATGATCTTAAGGTCCTTTCCAACCCTAACTGTTCTATGATTCTATGAATTATTNGGCAGCGTTCCAGGTTGGACGAAGCCTTGGGTGGCATGGTTTAGTGTGAGGTGTCCCTGCTTATGGCAGGGGGTTTGGAACTAGATGATCTTAAGGTCCTTTCCAACCCTAACTGTTCTATGATTCTATGAATTATTCACAGACCGCCTAATAATGCAGCTGGGCTGATGAAGCAGAGGCTTCTAGACATTCAGATATGAGTGGGATGGAACAAATATATATGTAAAACCAAAAATTATCAAATCCATGAGTACTCTTCTGGATGCTAAGTGCCTTCATCAAGCTGATAATTGATCCCCAAAATCTCTAGGTGGAAAAATGATGAGAAAAAAAGCCTAAGTTGCTTGAATTTGGATATAAAAGCAATGTTTAGTTGACAAAAAATCTGATATGCAGGTAAAAGGTTAATTAAAATTATGAGAAGATCCTGAAAAAGCTGATTTTAGGATGGTATGAGTCATCTTTTTGATAAACCTTCATACCCAAAGAAAGACTAGGTGACAAGACTGTATGGATGTCTGAATTTTAAAGAAATAAAATAAAATTTTGTGAAATCTACTGAATATTAAATTAAGATAATGACACAATTTTCTCCCTGCATCATTAACAGTTCTGAAAATAGAGGTATGATGCCCATTTAGTTCATTCCAGAACTTCTCAGCCCTGGTGAAGTTATTTGCTGCTCATTCTTCTCACATTAAAGCATATTGCCATCACTAAGAGTTTTTGAATAACTTAGCTGTCAAAAACCCTGTGAGAAATATGTGCCACAGTTTTAACGTGGTTCTAAACAAAGTCTACAGTTGCAAACAATATTTTTAGTTGAATATGCACTGTAAATGAAAAACAAGATTTGAGAATAATTGGCATTATGTGCACATTAAGCTGCCTCTCTGCTTTTTAGTGCAAATAGATACCTGTTTCAATTACAACTATCTTCAAAAATTCTTTCTTTTAAGAAAGATCGATTATGCAGATTTTATACTGTTTTCAAATCTAGGCTTAGAGGTACAAATAAGAGAAAGAACAAAAATAAATATGTTAAAATACAGTTTTAGTTCTGAATTGTACAATGGGTTTGAAGTAATAAACTGTCTCTGAATACGTCTGATACAGTTTAAGTTAATGATGTGATAGAATCAGAAATGGTGGTGAGCATGAATTGAGAAGTCCAGTTCTGTATAGCACCTTTAGATCTGTACTTTGCAATTAATGAAAGATATCCAAGTTCTTTTATCAATATGGCTTGTGCTTTCTGTGGCAAGGTGCCTTTAGCATTTGGCATATAAAAAGTGTAACAGACCATGGGGATCTGAGGCTAAAGAGAGCTATTTTGATTCTTTTATGCTGTGCTGGCAACTATAAAATTCAGGGCAGATTCTGCCATCTTGTTAATAGGTTTTATTGCAACCATTCACAGCTTCATGACTCACCCACTGTTCTTTAGTCTACAGTACCATATATTTAAACCATGTCAATCTTTACATAAATATGGATTGAGTCTATTATATTTTGTTTCTAAAAGCAGAAAGCAATCACTAGGGAAGAGTAGGCAGCTTTATTAAACTTATTAAATCATTTCATATAGTATTTAAGAAGATAAGCACTTTAAACTACTTTCCTGATTACTCTATTACAAAGGAAGACTAGCTGAGTGATCATGATTAAATCATTTATTTTAATTTGAAACATATTAGAAAGACATATAGATTCCCAGACAAATTGACTGGCAGGTCCTTTCTTCAAGCAGCATTGCAATCTGTTTGATATTAGTGCTCTGCAAATCAGTAGAACTGTTGTTGGCATGGTACATTTTGGGGCTTATCACTGGCAGTTTCCTTTAGAAATTAATATGCAGCAATGGAAAAGTAGTAATTCACACTTTCATCAAAGGTTGATTTTATACAAACGCTATTTAAGTCCTGTGCAATTAAAGACAATTAAAAGCATAATTCAGATTTTCCTTGACGGACTTTGCCTGAGTAAGGTATATTTGAGAAATTAGGCCATATGTATTGGCCACACATGAGAGGTATTTTACAAAATTATTATTCTATCTGGTTATAGGAAACTCATTGTGCTATGGTAAAGCATAGGTCTCTACCAACTGTAATTCGGTTTACAGCCCTGGAGTGTTATATACAGACTTATACAAGTCAAAAAGCATCACAGAAGGAAAGAGCAGATAACCATCAGGGGGGCAGGTTCAGCTTGTTGCTGTTGAAATGGAACATTTTGGAGCATTGCAGTGGAAAATGTGGAAAAAGAGAATGCAAGATTTATTTTTTCATGTAACATAAATTTTAATGTTTCTGCAAAAGAATCTGTAAGATGTCTGCCCACTACATTCTAGTTATTGTGGAACTGTGTTAGAAAATACTAATAATCTCATAAATCATCAGGGAAACTTTAGTTTCTAGTGTCTTGGAAGCTAGTGATCATTATTCACAATGACTGTAAAGGAAAAGCACTGTTAAATCAGCCCAGCACTACTTTCAGTGATTGGCAGGTTTTCCTGGGGACTTTTTTAGCCATCTAAAGGGTATGAGACAAAAGCAAAGTTCAGTAATATCCTGCAATACCAGTCAAATTTACTGCTTCAGAGGGAAGTTGGGGTCTCAGTGCACTAGCAAATTTGTGTCAGAAAAGTGTTCATAAGGACTCTTTTACCTTAATCATGATCTGAACCTTTGTCAAGAGATATAGTAGGGTATGTCTATTTTTCATTTATTTTATTTGAACTTTGTGCTTACCATGAAAGAAAGCCCATATTGATATTTTTCAGTGATAGTATTTTGAACATTAACAAATGTAACTGTATACCACTATAATACATAATTGCCATTGCTGGTAACAATCTACAGGCCTGTTTGCAGAATTTGCTTGCTGAGATTGCAAGGCTTGAGGACTGATGCTCGTCAGATTTGCTTGTCTGAACTTGTCATGCCCTACCTGCAGCTTTGTTCTTACTTGGTTTAGCTGTAATAGACTTTGTTCACCTGATCAGGTAGCTACAACTAGTTTGTTTTACCTTTGCTTACTGGTGCCTACTGGGGTTAAACTATAACAATAGTTCTCCAGAAGTTGTACTGACAAGTAACTATTTTGTGCAGAACGAAGTATTTTCAGCTGTAACACAGTGATGTCACATAGAGACATCCTGTTCTGGCACAAAAGCAGTGACCTTGGGGGGTGGAGAGGCAGGATGCAGAACAGAGGTGTGCAGGGCTGGTGTGAGAAGAGATGGAGCATAGGCTGGCACCAGACACCTTATGGCTATAAGCAATTTGCTATGGACAGATAAAGAAATGCAGACCTGGAGCTGTCCAAAGCTAGTTTTAGGGGTAAAAAAAGAGGAAAAAGAAGGACACAACATCTGCAAAATCACTACATATGGTAAATTCAGATTCAGCACTGAGCAACAGAGCAATGCAGAATGAGAAAAGGTACAAAAATGTGTTAATAAGCTTATAAAAATCTGCTAAATTGAACACAAACATCACCTTCCTCCCAGTGAGGAGTCACCATAACAGCCCCCAGCACCAGACTGAGCCACTGACCTGTGATACAGCAGAGAAAGGGAATAATGTGTCCAACACAAGGAAAAGGGACAGAAACATAGAAGTGTGTACATAAAAATTAAAACTGTATTATTATAAGAATTATTGATAACTTTTCTTTGTAGAAGTATTTTTTTAATTATCTGTTCTTTTGCATTTTCTGTACTAATTCAAGAAAGACATAATAATTCTTGGATACTCTTAAGATTCAATTATGCTAACAATAAATTCTCTCTTTGTATATGAGGCATGATTCCTCTTTTCCCATAAACAAGATTCTCAACATAACAGTAGAAGTAAAATATGTTTGACTAATAAACCATGTTTTATAAATTACAGATGTTTGCCATGAGCAGATTGTAATACATGAGGAAAAGAGAAAAAGCAATACATCAGAGGAGAAAACCAGCAAATTGTTATTATGTGAAAGATTTAAATATCTCTCATTTATCAATATTCATGCATGGACACGACTCAGCAGTCCCTTTGAAATCAGAAGTCCAGCTTCAGACAGACGCTTTTTTTCATACTGACCTCTTTGTTGTGAAATCATTGGGAATCAATAGTTTCATGTGTGAACTTGTCAGTGCTGACTAAAGGTAACCTGCTCCATAGGCTTTTGTTTTGTGGATGTCATTCTAGACACACATAGTAACAGATGTCACGGTTTAAACCCAGACAGCAATTAAGTACCACAAAGCTTCTGACTCATCTCTCCCGACTTTTCCCCCTTCCCTGTGTGGGATGGGGAGGATAATTAAAAGAATGCAAAACCCATGGGTTGAGATAAGAAGAGTTTAGCAACTAAAATAAAGTACAATATAATGCTAATAATACTACTACTAGTAAGGGAAATAACAAGGAGAGCTAAACCTAAAAGGAAAAAGGAGAAAAAAAAAAAAAAACCCAACGTGATTCACAATACAATAGCTCACCACCCTCCAAATAATACCCAGCCTCACCCAAATAGCAATCGGTCATTCCATGCAACTCCCCCCAGTTTATATGCTGGGCATACCATGCTGTGGTATGGAATACCCCTTTGGCTAGTTTGGCTCAGGTGTCCTGTCTCTGCTCCCTGTCAGCTTCTTATGGCCCTCCTCACTGACAGAGCATGAGAGACTGAAACCAGGGTAAGTGCTAAGTAGTAAGAACTAAAACATCAATGTGTTATCAGCATTATGCTCAGACTAAAGCTAAACTACAGCACTGCACCAGCTGCTAGGAAGAAAAGGAACTATCCCAGCCAAACCCAGGAAAACGGATAATTATTTAATTGAAATGTCAAATGATATTAGACTGATAATGATTTGATGTGTGTGTTCAGGCATGTTTGCAAGTTATGTAGGTACGTTTGTGCTGGGATTAACTGGATGTTGGAGAGATGGAGGAAGGAAATCCAGCTGATCTTATCCCAGAAATGGTTTTATATTTTTTTTATAGGATATGAATTATGATCCTCCTACTTGTGGTCTGGCATATAAAATGATATACATTACACAAGTTAGAGCCATTTTCTTAATTTGAAGGATTTGGATAAAGATTTACTTAATCGCTTCACTTATTCTATTATGAATAGTGACACCATTTCATTGCTGATAGGATAGGTCTCCATTACTCTGGAAGATTGCTAAGAAAAAACAAAAATGAAATGTTAAGATACTATGTGTGCACTAAATTCTCTAAACTTAGAAACTAAGAGGACAGCATGATAAAACTGAAATCTTGGCATTTAATCTTCTGGGTTTTTGCCCTCATTCTACAACCTCATTATTTACAGACAACACAAATAATTGTTTCACACTCCTTCTCTGGCAACTGCTTAGCCTTTTCAGCAGGATATATTCTGAACAAATCATGCTATTACATTGAAGTGATTGTTGAATTAGGTGGAAACAAATCTATCCAGAAAGACTGTAGTAGTGCATTTGATTCCTAGAACAACTGTTCAGCCTACTGTTAGTAGCAACATGCCTGTGGTTGAAGTAGGTGCTACATTTAGTGTTTGATTTTCATTTGAAGTGGTGTCAGATTTTTTCCATACCAGTCAGTAAGTATATGAAAATCAATTCAAAATAAGATGTGATTAGAACCTAGCAAGTGCCTAGTCCATTCTGCTCAACATCTGTAAAAGAGACCAGAAAGATAAATATTTTTATTCATATTTAATCTCATGAGTGTGTTTTACTGACAAAGGATCATAGCCTGTGACTTCACAATAGTTTGTCTATGCCTGGGGAAGAGAAGGCTGCATGGAGACCTCATAGCAGCCTTGCAATATCTGAAGGGGGCCTATAGGGATGCTGGGGTAGGACTCTTCATTAGGGACTGTAGTGACAGGACAAGCGGTAACAGATTCAAACTTAAACAGGAGAGGTTTAGATTGGATATAAGGAAGAAATTCTTTCCTGTTAGGGTGGTGAGATGCTGGAATATTTTGCATATCCCTGGCAGTGTTCAAGGCCAGGTTGGATGAAGCATTGGGTGACGTGGTTTAGTGTGAGGTGTCCCTCCTTATGGCAGGGGGGGTTGAAACCAGATGATCTTAAGGTCCTTTCCAACCCTAACTATTCTATTATTCTATGATTCTATGATTTCATGAAATAAAACTAAATATCTTTTGAAAGGTAAGATATATTTCACTGAAATACAGGCTTCAGAATCACAGTTAGGGTAAACAAAAACTTTTGAAGGAATACAGGATTATGTTTGTGTCATCATATGTGGATGTTTATTTCATAACACATAGAATCATAGAATCCTAAAATCATCTTGATTGGAAAAGACCTTTAATATCATCAAGTCCAACCATAAACCTAACACTGCTAAGTCCACCACTAAACCATGTCCCTAAACACCACATTTACATGTCTTTTAAATACCTCCAGGAATGGTGACTCCACTACTTCCCTGGGAAACTTGTTCCAAAGCTTGACAACCTTTCTGGGGAAGATGATTTTCCTAATATCCAGTCTAAACCTCCCCTGGTGCATCTTGAGGTCGTTACCTCTTGTCCTTCCATGTAGAAAAAGTCTATGGCAACTATGCTACTAATTTAGATGCTAGAATTGTTGCCTAAAATTAACTGAGGAGAATCTAGAGTAAGGTCTCTGGTTTCCTATAATTGTTCTGGAAGACAACTTAAAATTCAGTCTCTATATTCTGAAACTAAGCCAGTAAGAGGAAGGACACGTAATCTTGGAGATTCCTGTGTCTTGGATAAGACAGAAACCAGGAACAGTTTTTACTTCAATGGTGATATATAATTTTTTGCAAGAACTCAAAGCTTTACATCAGTATCCTTGCCAAATTCCTGTATTGATGTCTATATTCTACCTTTATGTATTTCTCTCCAAGTTTTCCTTGGCATCACACTCACCTTCTTGCCATTACTTACACTGCTATGTTATAAAATACTAACATCACATTATAAGTAGATTTGAAATTGCTTTTGAATCCTCTCTTCAGCTGCCTTTCTACTTAAGAATCAGGGATAATGATAGACTCCTTCTCAGGCAATAAAGCATTTTAATGAAACACCCTAAACAGATTGCTTATCCCATGAGTGTGTGTCTGCCTGTTGTGTCTATCTGTGTACATAAATATAGCTAGTCGGTTATTTTACCTGGCTCGTATAAGTCAGTCTCTCCTGGATTTTCTTTTTTAGCATTTTTCTTGGTTTTGTCTTTATAGATAAACCATAATTTCCATAAATGAATCATAATCTACATCTTTCTTATTCTCAGAGACAAACTTTTTTGTTACTGAGCCTAATTGCACTAATGGTGTTTTAATGCAAAAAGTTGTATTGGAGCTACAGATTTGCCTGCATACAATAAAGTAGAACCTGCTTGATACAAACCATAGTAAATACTGTGTTATTTGCCTGTCATATTAGGTTGGTTTCATGGAAAATATTTAGCAGTTAGATGCCAAAATTTGTGGATATTTAGCCAAAAGGCAAATCAAAGGGAGCCTAGGTTTCTGTAGAGTACTTAAGTCATGACCAACATCAGCAAAACATGTGCATCTTACAGGGACCAACCAAGCTGTGACAGCAAATACTAAATGCAGAACTATGTATTATCCTGAGCGTTGCCACAGCTTATGCAGATATTTCAGGTACATATCCATGTTCAGGCCTGAGTTTTCATACTTTGAAAGAACTGAAGTGAGTGTGAACTTGTCTAACTGGAAAACCCTAAGATACTAGTTGCTCCACTTGTCTTTTTTTTTCAAATAATCTAGTAAGCAAGATTTACAAACTGCCTGCACATTCTGATGCTCAGGACTTGCAGCATTTTCAAAACTCCATATTTTATTAAAGGGTGATAGTAGGAGTTGAAGGGTTTGAGGAGAGGTTTTGAATGTGTTAGGAAATTATGAAACAAATCAGGGAATTCTAGTTTCCTTTAATTTTAACCTCTCTGACTCTTAGTTATCTTTTCCAGCTAGATCTTTTCCAGCTAGGTCTTTTCCTTTAGCAATTTATCCCAAGGCAGCCCTGAACAAGGAGATTTATGAGTGCACTGACACTTTGCGAAGACCAACTGGTAAAAAGTTTGGCAACCTTGAGGTGCTCATGTGTACATGAGTCACAGGTTTGTATCTATTTATTTCAAGTGCAGCTGCGTGATTCCTTACACAGTGGATTACTTTTCAGGAGAAAAACTGAAAAACCTTTGCAATCATCCAGTGAGTGAAGTAGAAAAGCTCACAAATAGTTCAGGCCAAATTTCTTTATAAAACAGCCAAGTTTGTCTTATTTCTTTGAGATACACTATTCCCAAGGTGACTTTTACTTTGTTTTGACCTGTCCAAATTTCTAAAAATAATAAAACCCTGAGTGAGATAGCCAGCTAAGTAATTAAGACACGAAGCCAGGAAATCAAATTAAGAAACCGCAGCCATAAGGAACTCAGAGTGTCAGGACACTTGCAGACCAGATACAACAGATGGTAACTGTCTAAATCCTTTAACTTCATTGTTCAGTGACACAACATTGAAATAAATCTCTCTCTTTCTCTCTTTCACATACCCATACATTTACAGACATCACCAGGAAGTGTTTAAAGACATTGCTAATTCAGTCTTTCATTCACCTCTAACCCATTATTCCAGTACTAGTCCATGACTATACTAGGTGTAGTCTTCCCCTTGTACCTGCTCTCCTGCATGTCAGAGATGTCTTCTCAGCCTTGCAGCATGGAGCTGGGATCCAACTTCGACTGAGTGACATTGCTGCATGCACCAATTTTGTGTTCAACCTGATAGTACCCTTAGGAATCAGTTCTTAGAGAACAACAATAAAATAGCCAGAAACCTTCCTGAAAAGTTTGGCAACAGTAGGTCTGAGAGAATTAGACACTGAAGCAGGTGGCATACACGACAGCAAGATGGAAGAAAAACTAGAGAGCCAATAAAATTAGATAATAGGAATTCAAAATTCATATTCTGAAATACTAAAACTGTGGATCATGTCACCAGAGGAACCAGAAAGATATTACAGGGTTGAAACTTACGGGTGCCTTCTCCATAGATGAGCAGGTCCTAATCAACAGGCTCTCAGAAGGTGGGCAAGGGGAGCCTGCTACCAAGTGAAAGCAGAGAACAAATAAGGCTTGCTTATTAGACACTTTGCAATGATAAAATAGAAAGCTGATGAATACATAAAACCAATGATGAGTTAAAAAAAAAAAAAAAAAAAAAAAAAAAAAAAATTAATTTTAAAAAAAAAAAAAAAAAAAAAAAAAAAAAGAAGTAGATATTAATTTTATAATGCAAGAGATACTACCCAAGCAGAAGGAAACTATATTTTAGGCCTCATTTATATGAAATAAAGTTAACAAAAGCTTTGGAAGATTGTGATTGCCTAGGGACTTGTGATCATATTCTCGTTGTATTCAGTATAAGCAACTGTATCTGTTCAATCAGTAGGTAATTTTTCTGGGGTAAAAAAAGAAAAGACAAAGAAAGCAGAGTGGACTAAGGGAAAATTTATGATACTGAAAGAAAAAAGCACTTTCTCACAGGGCTGAAGACCTATTGTTACAAAACTAAAAAGAGAAAGACAAAACAATGGTTAGAAATGGAAAGACATTTTGTTAAGCAACTGGGGAAGGAAATAAAGTAATCTGAACATGTACGAGCTGGAAAATAGAGAGAAAAAGAAAAGGAGAAACAGGGAGACAAGAGACACGAGACAAAAGGAAGGGAAGAAAGGAGGGACATAGAGGGGGAAAGTGAGAAAGAAGCAAAGAGACAAAGAGAAAAATTAAAGAGAAAGAAGAGGGGAAAAGAGGCAAAAAGAGGAAGGGCAAGAGGGGAGTGAGAGGTAAAAAGAGGAAAAGGGAGACAAGCAAGAGAGAAAAATTATTATGAAAGAAAGAATTAAAAAATAGGGGGGAAAAGAGATAAATATAAAAGAAAAGAGTTAAATACAGAACATGCCAAAGGAAAATAATATTTTTAAGATTTTTCAATAATAATACAAATTTTAGTAACATTAATGGTCTGTTACTAAATGGGGATGACAGTGATCACCAGTGTTGCAGTTATCTTCTATAAATATTTCTGTTCTGTATTTGGAAAGTAGGATGACATACTTATTAGACAAATGTAGTGCTTTCCAGATAAACCACATTTGCAGGGAGTTAACATTTTAAAAACAAGGGATTTAGCGCTTCATTGACACCACTAGGGATGTGGAAGATCTATTAGTGGACAGGGTTAATTTGCACATATATTTTGCAACATTCAGAGGCATTTAGTTGGAAGACTTTACGTTAGAAAGAATGTAAAAGTTAAGTCACATCTGGAAAAATGCAGGCAATCGAACTATGCTGATGTACAGGGTCACTCTAAGCAAACATTGCTGCCTGCATGTTTACATGCTGTAATGAAGAAATTTTGGTTAAAGAGATGAATGGCTCATTTTTGTGGTTTTCAAGTAGAAGGACAAAGATCCCCTAAACTTTTGGTTTGTATCAAGGGTTTTGTGTGGGTTCAATGTGACAGATATGAAGATGCCCAAAAGATGGTAGAAAGGCAATTACAATACTTACAAAGAAAAAAACTAAATAGAGGAATTTTAACTTAAAATTTCTTTAAATTTGTGACAAACAGGGAAAAATATCAAAAGCTTAGACACATTATTGATAACATCTGACTAGCCTGAATGGGAGATTTATTGCTTTTTGGAGAGAGCCATAGCTGCAATTTTTTACTCTAGATGTAATGCTTGTTAATATGGGCAACTGAGATAACTTCAATGGACTTAGTGTGCAAAGTCTTGTGAAACAGTATTTTATGGATCCTTTTCCAGGACTGGATGGCTTTCTCTTGGTTTTGGGGACTAAGATTTAACAAGGCAATAACCCTTGCAACTCTTTGATGTGTGGATTTATGGCATTGGTGTCAAAACATTTGCAGAATGATCACAGTGGAACACATGAAAAGGTTTAATTGTCAAAGTACAGAGAGAAGGTGTGCTGCCACCTATAGAGACAGAAGTTTCTAATAAGGTTTCAGATGGGAAGACAATTGGCCAAGTAGTCAACACTCTCACCAGTTATCTGATATAGAATGTAATTAATAAAAGTTCACAGATGACATGAAGTTGGCAGAATGGTGGGAAACAGAAGATGGAATAGCTGTATCCAGAGACAGAGCTTTCCTGATAATATTCATTCACCAAAATGCTTTGTAAACTGTTAATTAAAGCTACACACCTAGGAAGAATGCAAGTGTCTGACATTACCTGTGATGGCATCCTGGTCTATTTAAGGGCATATCATGAAGAAAAGCAAACTGAAACTCAGACTGTTACGTAAAAGCTCATCCATTCTATAATTTATTTATGGAGAAATAGTAGGAGTGAAGAGAGAAGTATTTTCTGTCTGTATGCGTTGCAGGACTGCAGAGCCCCTTTTTTCATGTCCAACTTTGTAAAAGGCTAATAAAACGTGAATAAAAATTTAGAAAATAGGAAAAAGAAAAAAAAAAAACCAAACAGTGACTGAAGACATTGCTTAACCAAGGGTAAATGTTTTCCAGAAAGGTATTATTTAATGTCACCATTACTGTAATCAGAGTACCTGCACACCTTCTAGGAAAAAAAAAAAAAAAAACCAAACAGTGACTGAAGACATTGCTTAACCAAGGGTAAATGTTTTCCAGAAAGGTATTATTTAATGTCACCATTACTGTAATCAGAGTACCTGCACACCTTCTAGGAAAAAAAAAAAAAACAAACCTAAAACTTCATTTGGCTTTTATATAATCTAGAAAAGTATGAAAAACCTATAGAGTTAGAAATTGAAAACAGAACTCCTTGATTTTGATTTGCGACCTTGACAGTTTAACTGTGAATGGTTAACTATAGGTGAAAAGTACCAAGAAAAAAAAAATGTTGTATTTCTCCATCAGACTGGATGTTTTTTAAGTTGCTATATTTTAATTAGATATAACTCACTTGATTTAACATATTGATAATTAAAGCAAACTTACACATCCCAAGATAGGGTTATTTGTAATTAATGTCAAAATATTTCCATATATATATATACATACATATATATATATAAAACCCACATATATGTATATATATCTCAGAATTTTTGTTGGGTTTTGTTTGTTTAAGCTTTATTGTGTGTTTTTTTTCCCCACCAGTCTAAATGCCTCTGTGAGTAGGGGCAAGGAGTGGTCTATAATCTACAATCAATTGCAGTACATATAATGAAGATTCTTGAGAATTTAAATTCAGTAAATTAGGAAAATATTTTTCAGGTATATTACAGCTTTGGACACTGACAGGATTTGGCCATGGATTTAATTCTGTATTTATAATATTTGTTTAACATGACAACATTAATTGATTTTATAATCTACTTTTTTTTTCATTAGTTTTAAACAGCAGTTGACTTTTTCTCTGCTTTAGAATACACAAATACATCTCAGCAGAGCATTAGCATTAGTGTGGTCTGAAACCTAAAGTGATCTTGTACTTGTTTTCTGCACAACAGTATATTACATATATATATTTAAATGTGTTCTTTTCTCAAGCATAGCAAATAATCTTCAGAATCAAACCCATATTCTGTTCACTTTTATGAAATATTTCAGTAATCCTTTTATTCAATAATATTTTGATGTTAATAAAACATCTAAATTTAAGCATAAAAGCAATGGACTAAAATGACCCTCCCTACATCTTAAACATTATAAGTGCAACTCCCTAACTATTTTATACTCAGTTACTCTCTTTTTAGTTTTAGTTTTAATAATCTCACACTAGTTAAGCTTTGCAAGAGTCTAACAGTATGCTACACTACCATCTTCTGGAAAAAGAGGAAAATTGAGATTTTTAACTATTTAAGAACTAAAAAGGTTTTTTTTCTATGCTTTCTTTATTGTTTGAGGACTATATGCTGTTACTTTTCAAAACCCATTTTTGTGAACAGGGAAAAATAGAAATATTAAGATTTAACCTTGCATGTTCAAGAAATTTATCTTTCAGGAGAGAGTTTTTCTTTCTTTCCTGTAAACTGTACCTCAAATTGTAATTCTTGATATTTTAAAACTCAGCAGTATACTTGAATAACATGAAATATTTCCTAGTTAAGAAAACTTTGCTGTAAAATCCACTCATTTCATCAGCTGAATCACAATTTAGATAGTTTAGATAGTTATTAACATCAGCCTAGAAAGCAAAGTTCATGCCACATCCAAAGTTGCAAAAATTTCCAGTAAACATATCCAAGTCTGTGGGTCGGCCTGTTACAGAGATAAGACTGTTTATGAGGGTCAGTCCTGGGAGCTGAGGGGTGTAGCGAGCCAAAAAGGGAAACATTTTTTGATCAAATAAACCAATGTTGTGGCTGCAACTGAAACCACAATGTATTTCTTTTGAAATTAAAAGTTCTGCTCTATATTAGAAAAGAGCAAAGAGACATGAACCAGCACAGCTCTGGTATTAATACCTCTCATATTCCATATTCTGTACACTGAATTTTTTTATTGTCATTGTTTTTAGAAATCTTCTGTAATTTTGATCATTTGAAACAGCACTTATAAAAGGCTAAAGGCCTTTAATCCTGAGGTTAACCATCCTTTTAACTGTGATTCTGATTAGCAAATAGACAAACCATGGCACTTCTAGATCTTGTTACTCTTATAAATGTAGTTGGCTGAGTTGTTTTTTGAGATATTTACTGTAGGAATATGTATCCTGAAAGACAGTGAGAGAAGAGGTACTGAAAGATCTGCACAATGAACTCAGAAAATAACTGATGATGTTATGTTAAGGGAAAGCAAAACTTTAAAAAGGCAGATGCATGTGTAGCCTTACAAGAAAGAAATAAATATATATTTAACATTATGACTAGTGTCCTGTGGCCATCTGTGCCATTTCTGCTTTCAGTATTTCTTCATTTCCTGTTTGAACTTGCTAAGTGAGGCAGCTTGTGAGCAAAAGAAAAAAAAATTCTTAGTCTATACTTTATAATTTTAATATATGTAATAATATGTTATTTATGTATGCGTAATAAGTGTAATAGGTACATCTTATATTTTCAAAGTCTAAAGGTAATACTACATAAAAATTCTTAATGTAGAATGTTCACTGCATTTTTTTCTGGCTCTGTTGAATAAGGGAAAAAGTAAACATGGACAGATATCCTCTTTTGCCTGATATTTCAGTAGAATTTTATGCTTGTGATCATTGCCCTAACAATTCACTGACAAATTAGAAAGTCAGCATGATAGCTTGACTGCAGAAGGGTGGCTTTCACAAGAACATGGGGGAACTGAATATTGCAATGATAATAAGAAGTCTGTAAAAGTTAAATGGCTGAAAAGCTATATGAATGATGAAAATGCTCTGCAGTTTATTAATGAACATTTCAATCCTTTTCCTGGAAAATAAGAGGTTTGTACTTTAAACTTTGCTTCCCAAAGGACTAGAAATAAATCTATTTTAAAAATATGAAATATTCAGGTAGACATAATTCTAAATCCTGTTAAGACTGACTTGTAAACTACAAGAAAATTTATAATAAGCAATACTTACAGATTTTTAGGCAGATACAATTTTTCATTAGATGAGTGGTATGGCTTCATAAGAAAAGTAAGATCATCCAGCTTTTTTTCTTTTTCAGTTTTCAAATGCTTTCATGCCCTGTGTACTTATTTGTATCACTGTGATTTGTTTATTTAGGTATTTATTTTAAGATTAATATTTTCCACTACTGATATTCTGTGTGGTTTAGCTCTTTAAATAATGTGTCACTCTCTCTGTTCAGCAGGTCAGCTGATTTCTGAGACTCTGAATCTGGTTGAGCTGAAGCTTTACTGGTTGATGTTTGGATTAATTAAACATATGAACATGAACATAATCAAATGAAAATTCATTCTTGGAATCAGTTGAGGATCAGCAGAAAAAAATACTCTCATTATAGCCTGTCCTGGGTTTAGCAGTAGCAGTCATTTTTACTCCTTCTTAGTAGCTGGTGCAGCACTGTGTTTTGACTCAGCCTGGGAACAGAGCTGATAATACTGATGTTTACTCTGACCAAGGACTTTCTGAGCCTCATGCTCTTCCAGAGAGGAGGGGAAGCCAGGTGGAAGTAGGGGCAGGACACCTGACCCAAACTGACCAAAGAGGTATTTCCATACCATAGCATGTCACGGCCAGGATGTAACTGAGAGTTACCCAGAAGGCCTCGGGTTCTCTGGGGGGTTGGTGTTCAGTTGGGCAGGGTGGGGTGAGTTATCTGCCGGTGGATGGTGAGGTGCTGTATTCTCTTCCCTTGTTATTTCCTTTATCATTATTATTATTATTGGTGGTAGCAGGAGTGATTTGTGTCATACGTTAGTTACTGGGCTGTTCTTATCTCAACCTGTGGGAGCTGCATTCTTTTGATTCTCCTCCCTATCCCTCCGGGAGCAGGAAGAGGGCAAGAAAGGGGGGTTGAGTGAGTGACCAAGTTGTGTGGCTGGGTTTAAACCACGACATAGCCCCAGATGTAGTGGCATTTGTCCAGACTCTTGGCTTAAGAAACCTAGCCTTACAACAGTGTCAGGGGCTTTCCATGAGCACATGAAAACTGCTGTGTGATCTAAAGTAAGATGGTTATTTCTTAAGACATGCTTACGGAAATATTCCTTCATGTTTGTGACCGATGTGCCAGTCATGAGAAGAAAACCTTTACTGGTATATTTTTTGCATTACCATGTAAATAACACTGTGTTGGTTTGAATCACACTTTTCTGGGCTATTCATCATTGGTTTCTTGCATTATTAAATATAGCAGCAGTCCTGGTTTTCATGTGCCTGTATGAAAATTGAGATCCAACTTCTGGAAATTAAAAAAATTACCATTCATCTGTACATCTACAAAAAGGCACATTGACTTCACTAAAATTATTCATGTGTTAAGAGTTTTAGTGGTAAGATAATGATTATTTTCAATGATAAAAATATTATGGACCTGGCCATGCATAACTTTTTCCATTGTTCTTTGAAATTTCTGTGTTCAAGTTTTGTTTTTCTTGCTTAATCTAAACCAAAATGTGAATAAGTGTTTTATAAATTGGCTGACATTTCAAAACAAATAAATAAGACCTGATTGGGTGATTAGCTGGTATACAAGCAGTGGTCTGTCTGTGATTCTCACCCATTATTAAGGAGTTACATTGAATCTGTGAGAAAAATCATGTTTCAGTTTTTGGTTTAATAGTCAAAAATATGCTCTGTCTGTTAGTAAAATGCATGCAAATTGAAATTGGTTGCTATGCATCAAGATAGCAGTCCTACTGTAGATATACAATGAAATATTAAACTGGTATTATATTAAGAAAAGAAAATGGATCTTATTTTCCAAAAAAAACCTTGCATGGAGGACATAATCTTTCTTTTCCAAGAGTTTGATGTTCAGTAGAATTATTATGCTACCTGGAAGTGTAAATACCTAGCCATTTAGAATCTAAGTACAAAATTATGATATTTGGAAAAAAGTGGGGGCTATACTGCATATTTTTAGTAGATGAAATAAAAAGAGTAGGTCATGGGTCATGTGAAACGCAAAAGTACTTAAAGGAGGAGAAAAATGAATGACTGAGACTACCAGACATGGAAAATTATTGTTTTCAAGTCATGACACAGGGACAGCTGATATCTAGAATTCCATGAGAAATGGTCCTGAAATAAGAATTTAAAAAGGCTCAACTTTGTAAATTAAAAGTATGTCATGTAGCATAAACAATACAGTTATATTGCGTATGCAACATACTCTTCCTTCAGAACACCATCAGCTAAAAAGGACTATGAATATGCACATTATGTTGTCAAAATTCCACTCACTATTTGGGATCAGACATCACCCACCCCCACATGTGCGTGATCTGTGTTGGCATTCTCCTTGCCTTGGAAGAGCGTGCAGTTCAGCCTGGATCGATTTAGTGTCAGTGGGGGGTTAATTTATTACAGTTTCTGTATACGTCAGTGGTGGGGGTCTGTATATGTCAGCTTGGAGACATGGGTGTAGTCCCTGCTTGGGAACATCAGATCATCCCTGCTTTAGCTGTCTGTGTATAAAATAGAAATAATAACATAGTCTCACTTTGCAGGAGTATTGCAAGTTTGAGTAGATACAGGTTTGCTCCCTAGGATACTGTGATTATAAGGGCTATTAGATCTCTTCACTGAGGTGAGTCTCTGAGCGAAGACTCACCTCACTGGGCTCTTTCTATCTGATGTGATGCACAGTCATGCAATGAACAGTTACAAAGAGAAAAGGCAAAACAAAGACAAAGGGAAAGACTACTTTTCAATTTTTTCATATGTTTGCATCATATTATTACATTAACAAGTGAAATTTTGGTCATTTTGTTAATAGCACTGCATATTTAGTACTTAAGTAGGAGCGTCTGGAACAGAAGTGTTCAATAATAATTGATATTAAAAAATTGACAGAGTAGTTTCTTTGATATACCAAATCATATGAAAAATCCTAAGTTTCTTTTATTCTCATCTTGTTTGTGACAAAATAGAACTTCACAATTTCTAGGGCTTCATAGTCATGTCTAGTAACAATAATATGTGTGATGAAGTTATTGCATACCTTCCCTTTTAATCAAACACTGTAACAATAAAGGCCCAAGATTTGTGAAAACGTGTTCTGGATGCATGTTGAATGAATGGTCAGACATTTTTAGTAGATTGTTTGACTAAAGGAAAAAGTTATATAGACACATATTGATGGTACTGGCATTCCCTAAAGAATGGAATGCAAATCTTTCTTAGGTGGTTATAAAAGCCTAGCCTATTATTATTATTGTTCACTAAATCAAGCTTGTGTGGGGAAAAATAAAGGGAAGCATCCACTATGGCAGTTACTTTTCTCTGTGGGGACAAAAAAGTATAAATTATATTTAGAAATAGCTGTCATGTAATTTATTTTCAGTTATTTGTTTTTCTTTCAGCCTTCATTAATTTATGGTGGATATGTTGTAGGTGAAGGTACAATACAGCATTAATACATGAACTTTTTATAAACCAAGGGTTTTTTCTTATGTTTTTTAACCAGATTCATCAGTCACTGAAATTCCAAAGCTCAAGATGTGATCTGTTTATATTAAACATAAATTTATCATTGTACTCAAACAGTACATGGAGAAAACTTTTTTTATGGAATGTTCCACATGCAGTTTACAAGCATAGCTGGCTTCTCTATCCTCTGGCTCTCTCTATCTTTCCTTTTATTTTGCATTCCATGGATAAGAATGACCCATTATTTGTTCTTGGCTCTCCTAAGAATGGAGTGAAGAAGGAACTTGACTTCTGCTTTTCAGTGTCTTCACCTCCTGCAGTAAGAGCAGATGTCACAAGCATATGCTAGCTTTCAGCCATCCCTTTTATATCTTAATCATGTTTATCTCTGAACTTAGTCATTCCCAGGAGTCAACAAAGAGTAGTTGAGTGGTGGAAGTAGCTATGGGAAGGAAGAATAAATTGTGCAGATGTCAGGAATTAAATCGAGATCATATTTAGAATCTCTCTGTCCTCTCAAGGAGCTCAAAACTCAATTTCCCTCTTTACAGTCATAGTCCAATGGCTTTAGTTTTCTTGCATCAGCCTTAAGAGCAGCTCAGAGGTGAGAGGAAGGGTCTCTCATGGGTAAGACCCATGTACCTCAAAGCAGCCATCACTTACTGATGGGAGCTCACAGATTTCAGTGAGCTAGACCCAGGGATCACTGGCTCACTCTAAAGCAGTTAATCTAATCTAGTTAGGATCTGTGCTTTATCAGAAGGAACTAAGAAACGTGGGCAATCAGTACACAACAAAGGGGGGAACAACAAAAAGAGTAAGGCAAAATAAAAAGTGAACAGGGAGAGAAGGAATTTTGTCCCGTGGTGAGGCTGAGTATGAGAGCAGAGCTCTCTAAGCCGGCAGAGCATGCAAAATCCTCATGAAAAACAATGTTTGTTTCACGTGTGGCCACCAGATGACAGCAGCGAACTAGGAATGAATTTTTATGGGTTTTTTTTTTGTTTGTTTGTTTTTAGTTTTTCTCTAGAAGCTGAAGGAAGGAGCTGCCGGCTCCGAACACATTTGATGGGTTTTTTTGCATAGTCTGTAGGTTTCTTCTATGAAGGGAATAATAAGATCCAATTTCAAACGCTTTGTAATTCAAAAACCTAGATGTAAAAGTATAAGTACCACTACTATGTGCAAAAACTAAGCGCAAACATGCCTCATCTATGCCTTTAAATATAACAAGTCTTTTCAAAACATTATTTTAACCCTTCTGCTACTTTGTTTCTTTTGATAAGAACTGGCTAAGCAATACTGTCTGAGCAAGGAATACACATTCATTAACACTATTTGCATTTTGATCCAGCATTTGATACAGTTGCTTATTCCTCATTATGTTTTTGCAATTTGCAAATACAGGGCAAAGAGTTCTTTTCTTCTGTTTCAATTTGTATGTGTGTGCATAGTATCATAATTAAGTCTCAGTTTAAGCTTAGTTTTGATGACTTTACTGTTAAAAAAAGCTTTTATTAGTGTTTCTTTATGGGACATTTTAACCCATCATGAACTTTGATTTGATAAATTTCTTTTGTATTTGTAGGAAAAATTACAGAAAATCCATTTGGGAATGTTAACAGGATTTACATTTGAAATTAGAGCTTTTATTAATTTCAGCTCTAAACAGCATAAATAAAATGAAATAACAACACAATAATTAGTAATTAAAATTGATATTTGATTTCCAAAGTTATGAATCTTTCAGCCATTATATTTTCATTTCTTCTTCATTTTAATAACAGCTGTGTAGTATGCCTTCAGCAGTAAAACTATTGTAATGCAGATATTGGACTAATACTAAATAAATAGACCATTAGATATAGCTGGCTATTCACCTCTCTCTTCAGCTTAAAATTAGACTGCATCAATAAAAATCACAAATAAGCTCTCACACTTGGATGCTTTGTAATATTTTTTAAATGTTATTTCCAGATTAGATAAAATATTAATGTTAACACTATAATCTCTTTATCTGCAATATCTGTAATATCTGTTATTTGTAATGTTAACACTATAATCTGTTCATATACAAGTAGTATTTTGGTTCCTCAAAATGCTTTGCAAAATGCCCAAAGCAGTTCAAGAGCCATGCTAACTGTATGGTGTGCATAACTGTGTCTCAGCATCCTTAATTAAACAGATGCTTATTATTCTGTGTTCATATTTCACACTGTCCATTCAGTGACCACTTGAACATAAATATCAAATTTTCCCTTCTCTTGCAGTTGTAGGTTGTGGCTCTCAGAAAGTGGGTTTGGTTTTAAGAGAAACAGTTGGCCTAAGGATAAAACTGCACAAGGTTCTTGCTGATTGTTTTCCACTGGAGCTGTTTTCCAACAGGATATTGAGTTTGCTTTAGAAGAACATTTTTTTGGAATGCGTCTGCTTTCTGCAGACAATTTAATCTTTTATTTTTGTTGGACAGAGAGAACACCTGACAGCTGAAAAGCCTTTGGCTGGAAACAAAACAAAACTAAACTAAAAGATTTGGAAATGCCCTCCAGTGACTTACATCAAATGTCCAAGCCAGACCTCCGCCTGCACTTCACCAGTCAGCCCTTGGTGCACCCCAGCAGTCAGTATGACAGAGCTGTTCAGGCTTCAATGACAGGAAAAGAAGCAACCCTCAACTTGTATAAATACCAGAGGGATGTTTTCAAGCAATTTTTTTAGCTGATGTCTGTGATGAATAACCTCAGACATTTTCTTCTAGGTTTTGGATTATTTTTTTTTTTAATCGAAAAATCATGCATCTTGTAACTTTTCTATTATTTAGTTTATAGGGCCCTACTTACACAGAGCTATTCAAGTGACAGAGGCCAGGCTGTGATGTCATACTGCAGGTGGGGCAGCAGGAGACCTGGTGAGGGGAACCAGGGTCAGATGAGCCTGGGGTGGCTGGGCAGTACTATTGGGGACACGGACACGACAAGGCAAGCCAGTGAGACATTTTCATTTCCTTGAGGAGTGAGACACTAAGCATGGGTAGCAGGTCCTGAGTTATCCTTACTTGTTTATGGTCATGCATCAGAAAAAGTAATGTAGTGATGTGGGCAACAGAAATCCTGAAAAGGATCTTGAAATTATCTCTGTGTCTGACAAAGCCAAAAGAATGAACAGCAGTTCTACGAATAAGTTAAAATTTATCTGCTAGGGCAATACTAGACTTAGACCAAAACCATGAAAAAAATATTATCAATAATGCGGAATGTGCACAAAAAGCAATAGGAACTTTCAGGTCACACAGCTGGAAGCAAGTGCACCCTGATATCCACACATCTGCATGTGCAAGAAAGCTGTTCATAGCACTGCTTCCCGAACTGCAGGCTCTCAGGTGAAGGCTGATGGAGCCATGAGTTCATGATGGAAGCTCTGGATCACAGAGGTAGAGATGCTTGCTGGATGGGGAATACTGGAACCAAGATCCCAGAGGGTGGGTCAGGATCCCAGAGAAATGGGGGGCTACTGGAGAGGAGGGCAGGGCTTTTAGCTGCCCGGACATGCAGGAATGCTTCTTTTGTGCCAGGAAAGTGAAACACTTCTTACCTGTGAGAAGCAGTAGGAAGCTTCTCGCTTGCCCATCAGTCAGGCTCAAAGGTTATATTTTTCTTGCCAGGAATTTTCATTCTGGACTACTTGTACCTATCAGTTCCATAAGAGTCTCTTCTCTTTTGTGTCTGTACGTTTGGGATTTCCTTTTAGCTCTACTTCTTACTTTTATTTTACTACCAAATCACAGTTCACTCAAAACTGTCCACATAACAGCAGATAGATCCTTTCCCTTTAGTCCTCCTTTAGAGCTAGTCTGATAGAATTAATTCGCAGCTAACAAATGCCATCTAGTGGTTGTATCTTGTTTGATTTAGCCTCTGGAAAAATAGAGTAGCTCAGCATCAAAACACATCGATAAAAATTACTAACAGTTAATACAGAAAAGAGGATGACTTATTTAGGGTATAGTTTTGTTACCTCCACTGCTTTTGTGGGCTGAGAGGTCATTGCATAGTGATCTGATTGTGTTGGTGTGTGATGTTTTCTTAACATCCATACCAGTTACATTATAGTCAATGCAAATCAAGTTAGTGAAACCATGCTCCATTTTCTGAATAGAATGTGTATGTCCACAGTGGAACTTTTCTACACATTTCGGACAAGTTTGTAACTCCTGCAAACAAATACTGTGATTCATAGAAGGTGTTTCCATTTAACTGAGTCAGATATCTCATTAGTGCAAATTCATGACGTTAAAACAAATTTCCAAAGCAGATATTTTCATAAGTCATGAGCAGCCTATGCATGCAATAGCTGTAAAAACAGTGGACTGCAGAGATTACAGCAGTTTATAAAGTCAGGAGTAGTACTGGGGAGAAGTTAAAGAAAAAAGTTATACTATTTCTCAAAACACACAGATGATAATGGAGAAGGTTTAAAAGATTTACATTTTCATGATGCATATAATTAAATTGCTGTAGGATTCTGGCCACAGGCATATATGATTTAAAAAATGAGCTTAGACAAGTTCACTTGATGTAGATCCATCCTATGATGTATAGGTATGTATATTTATCATGCCTAAATGTACAGTCCAGTCCAGGATTTCTCACAGTGCTGAAACTAGACAGGGTCCATGTTATGAAAAATTAGCCTGTGTTTGTCTCACTTCGGGTATTTTTTCCCCGAGGGACAAGTTACTGATAATCATCTGGTAAAAGGCTCTGGAACTTTTCTTAAGCCCCCAGATGTCAATTCTGATGGTCTTATCTGACTCAGAAACATTTTAAAGGTTGGGTGATTTAATATTTAGTAAATTAAATACATATAATCCTTTACTGGAAGGTACCAAATATCCACAGTTTTTATGCAATATATACACTGTATATCCAATCATTCATTAAAATTCTGCCCTCTTTCACACTTCCCCTTTTGACTTTTACTTCTTTTTCATTTTTTCATGTCTTCATCCATCTCCTTTCCAGCTTGACTAAACAAACCAAAGTGCTCTTCATACTGAGATAAACATCTCATTTGCACAACTGTGGTGACTAAGGTAATAAAATAAAACCAATTTATTTGTTGCTAATTGGTGCATAATAAACACGAAAACAAAGATAGCAGTAAAATTACTCTGAAGTTTGCCTTTTGTGGCCAGTTTAATGAATCGTTTTTCACATACAATGAAGAGCATCTGCCAGGTGAATGGGGGTGAAAGATGAAGCTCATGAGCTGGTTCACTGCGGTTCATGGTATGTTAACTCTAAACAGAAACAGACTTAGAGGGGTCTTTCAGTCTCAATTTGTCCTAAAATATCTTGCATTCCTACATAATGAGGTTAATTTATAAACAAACCCAATTTGCTGAATGGGGAATTATAGTACAACCATGTCACCAGAGATTTCAGTGAGAACACAGTCAATCACCAGCATCATAACAGGTCATGCATTGCCATAGACTTGGAAAAAACCACTAAGTCCTGAACAGGTAGCAGCTGTCAAAGTATTGTGTCATCAGAGACTTGTAAGCTTAGCAGTCATTCTGGTCCTGTGGGGGAGATACTTGTGATCTCAGATTGGGAAGTAAGAAAAGTCTTCAGGTTGTTCTAGCTTCTGGTGAGCCATCACTAATGCAGGGGGCTAACCGAGGATGGGACAAGTGATGGCAGCAGTGATCTGGTACCACTCCTTTTGTTTGCGGAATCCACAAGCAGCTGAACTTTTGATTGTACAAATGTTGTGCTTGCTATTTAATTGTATACATTGAAACAATCAGCCGTTATAGGGTCAAAAAAATCTTAACATAAGCAATTTATAGAAGAATCAGAAGCTGCTTTGATACTACATGTAGAAAAAAAAATCACAAAATTTTATATATAAAAGTGTAAAAGCCATAGGTGAGAACATTCCACCTTAGATGGGCAAAGCCCAGATGTAATCTCTCTTATGTCACAGAGTGACTCAAGAGAGTCTCTATTCAGTCATCATCCTCTATCTGCCTGCTCTGTCCCTTCTTAAAGAACATGGTTGAAAAGAAAGATAGATTCACTATTCCTTCCTTCAGGGCTGGGCCACTGGACAAATTCATTGACAGAAAAGAGGTAACACACCGGTAGAAAAGAGGTACCTACTTTTCTCTGTCAAATTTATGGGGAACTTGCTAAGTTATTTAAGGTCTCTTTCTCTCCCCCATGACAGAGCTTTGTAAACACCTCAGCACTTCAATGTACAAGCTATGTATCTATTGGTAGTCACAATGACTGGGCAATCTAGCTGAATGTTGCCCTGCCTGTAGCCACAGTTGCACCCACCATTCTTTCCCAGTACTGTTGAGCCAGGCAGAACTGGGAAGCAATTGGATCACAGCTGCACTGTCCCTTGCCGTTGGAGCAGTAAAGGAAATGTTATGGGACTATGTTGTGGAAGTATAGCTGACCCTGCTGTAGGACAGCACTGGCTTACCATCCTTAGAAAAACTAAAAATGAATAAAAAACCTTTTGTCTAGATCTCTTTTTTAACATGTTGACAATTTTCTCTCATTTTATTCATGAGATTTCTCAGGAATGCCAAGTATCTACACTGAGTGTTGCCCAGAAAAGAGTGATTGATGCAATTCCACATTAAATATACTAAGAAGTTCATGAGGTTAAAAGGATAACATAATAAACACATTTCACAAACTTGCACTTGCTCAACTGTTTACATTTGATCTGTAGAAGAAACAAAATCTGATTAATGGAGCTACTCTGGTAGTTTTCATATTAACCGATCAAATCCCATTTTCTAGACATGAATGTCATAACATAACTTAAATGTATATTTTAGTTGCATATATATTAAGTTGTTGTGATTTTTATAGCAGAATCAGGGTCACTAATGAGCTTCAATTCCATTTGGCCTGCATAAGTCTAGAAGCATCCTTTTGCAATACACACTTTGTACTTATCCCCATCTTCAGTGTGATTAAATTAGTAGGGTTGAAATAAAAGTCACAATGAAATAAAAAACCCAGCAGGGGAAAAAGTATATCAGGTAAGTAGATTATATTTACGGTAACTGATTTTCCATATATTCAGATGGATACACATGCTCTGAATCAAATGAGGGATTTCAGGGATCTTGAAAAATTAATCAGCTTTCAGAATTAGGTTCTCAAAGGAGAAATGGAGAGTTAAAAGTCTAACCACAGCTGCTGATTTTGTTGAAGTGTGGATACTCTCATATTGAACTATAACTAATGAAACAAGACATGATGAGTTGACGCATATGGTAAAAAGAATGAAAACAACACAATTCTCAGCACTATGTATGAGACAGGCTTTTGAATGTGAAGTTTATAAAAGAGCTGCAGATCACTAAAAAAGAAGAAAGGTGATGTGAAACATTTCTGTGATTTGAGTATGAAAAATGGAGTGGAGTGGGAGTTTCAAGAAATGAGAGCCTTAAGGGATATTCCTATTAAACTAAATTTTATCTGACTCATTTCTCAGCAGGGATCAGCAGTGGAGATTCAATAGGTAGGAGGATGTTAACAGTATTTTAAAAGCCTTGCAATGTGTCCATTTCTGTTTGGGTACAATGTCAAGATAAAAACATAATTAAAAAAGAATTTCTGAATGGGGAAGGGGCACATTTAAAAAGCAGCAGGTACCATTCATGCCTCTGCAAACTCATAATAGGGTAAATGTATTTCAGACACCAATTCCAAATTTAATGCAAAAATATGGAGAACATAAAGAATACTATTTTGTGTTCTAGGCTATGCTTAGGAAAAGATACTTGTTTATAACACTCTATAATGGATTCAGATACTGATACGGAGTAGGGAAACAGCAAAAAGAAAACTTGTGCACAATAGGCAATAAACAAAACAAAAATAGTTAAAAACTACTGTAGAGCAGGTGATTAAGGAGTCACTATCTGAAATCCTGTTTAGGCATGTGGGATAGGTAATTAAAGCCCACAAACTCAGATAATAGCTGCTTTAGAAGCTTTGAATGTGAAGAATAAAGGAGAAACAGAAGGCACAGCAACATTTCAAACATTTTAACAGAACTATTTTTAAATCAAGTTGTAAAACTGTTGATGCCAAGACAATGCATTTTCTCACAAGAACAGGATGATGCAGAACTTGCCCTTCTCTGAAACGCTTTCAACTGAGCTAGCAAGATGTGGTTTGTTTGGTTTAGGTTTTAACAGTAGCTGTAAGAGCTCTGTATCTGTAATCTAAAAGGGTTTTTTTATCATCACACTGAAAGAGGAGTTAACAGTTTGAATATGCATCCACATGTTACCTTTTGAGGATACAAGGTGGTGGAATGTAATTGTGAAAATGGTAATCAGTGCAGATTTTTCCTATCCACAATCAGAACTCCATGCACACTGGACTTGTTAAGTCCAGAGACACACCTCAGTTCCTTGTGCTTTCTGGCTAAGTGCAGAGTATGTGGTGTTAGCTCAGTGCTGCTGCAGCTAAGCTTTGTAAAGTCTGATAATTCAGGATCCTTTCTGGCTGCAATGTCATTGTTCTGTGTAAACTGTAAATTACTGAAGTGGAATAGTCTCCAAATAACTCTTATGACTGTCAGACGAGAGCCAGGACTGCTTTCTTCATATCTTCACTAAATTGAGGTGGTTTAGCCATATATACTACATTAGCAATTTTTTTTTCATTAAGTATATTATGCTACATTTTGGATTTCATTTTTAATATCCCAAAGAGATATTGACTGCAATTAAAAAAAATAATATACTAGAAACCATACAGTGACCAACTACCCAGTTACTGAATAAAGGCAGAGTTCTTTGGGAAGCAGGGTAAGTGATTAGGAATCACCTTACCTTTGAGTAATGAGAATAAAATGTTTTCCTAAACAGAAACTTCCAGTATAAAATAAACTGTGCCCCATAGGGGTGGAGAAACCTGCAGTGTCAGAGATTCTATCTTTGGTCTTAAACCTAAATTCTTGGTTACTAATGTAATTTAGATAGCATTAAAAAAATGTGTTCAAGTCAAAAGTATTTTTCCTTACTGTGGACTTCCTGAAGTTTCAGCTGATGCTTTTCACCTCTTTTCCACATTCTGTTCTTTAAAGGAATTTAAGGATGCTTAGATACCAAAGGCACATGGAGGAAGATATTTGAATTAAATAAAAAATAACCTAGATGTTGGACTTCATGTTTTTCATTGCCTATTTATCTTTCTGCAAAGAAGTGTTATTATCAATCAATTTTAGTGGAGTCATAAAAACCCTGATCAGGGAAATGATTTGTCCTGGCTGTCCAGCACCGGAAACATAATCCAGGAGTCTTAAATATTCATGCCAACAGCATCCAATCTCATGTGCCTTTTATTCTAGCTGTAAAAGTATTCTGGCAGAAGATGAAAGGTGCTAGACAAATATTAAACTATACAATTAAAAATAGCTTCCTCATATGCAATATCAAGGACAGAGGCTCCTGCCTTACACATGCTCCATGCATAAGGGAGCAGTCTCGGATACTGGCTTGATTATTTTCCAAAAGAAACAGATTAGCACATTTCTTCATCCTATTTATGTAGCAATAATTTCTGATGTTTTTAATAAGGTAATCGTATTTGTCACATGTCAATGTTGCATCACATCAAGAGCATCTGCTTAGATCATCTTGTCCTTAAACTCTTCTAATTCAAAATTGCAAGTATTGCACAGCCTCCAGAAAAATCATGAGATGTGAATGTTGTATCAAAGCTCATAAATACCATATTACGTACAAGCTCTGGAATATTCATTTGAACATGATGTAACTGAACTCAGTTCTGTTACAGAACAGCTCAGGAACTGTTGGAAAAACATTAAAAAAAAGATATAATTTTTAAAAGAATTTTGGGGTTTGCAAAATTTTATATTATATTACATTTATATTAGATTTGTATGACATCTAGGTTAATCTCTGGAAATAAGCTGTCCATTTCAGATGGAGACTTCACTTTCAGATTTCAAGAATTAATTTCAAAGTACATGCAAATACCTGTGTCTTACATAGGTGTTTTTGAAGAGAAACACAACCTGAAGAAGCATCTCAGATGAGTGCTTCTGTTTTACTACTACAGCTCAATCCTTGCCAAGATCTCCTCTGCCAGATAAGATCCTGATCTTCACTTTTTATTGATCTTATAAAAACTATTTCTCCCTCACTGACATTTTGATAGCCATGTTTCTCCAAGGTCTATCAGGGTGCAATAGCACATGTGTTTTCTCTGGAGAAATGACCATTTTAAGAGACTTTCATCCCTGTCTGTTCATCTCTGATTGTGATTTATTGCACCCCTCCCTCATGATGATACACTGACCCCAGCTACAAACAAATACAAAATACCCTAGAGAAAAATACTTCCCTATTTCACTTTACATCACAGCAACTCCAAAGGGGCAGTAAACTGCAGCCCAATGTTCAACAAAATGGACTTTCAAAAAAAAAAAAAAATCTTAAAATGAACAGGTCTGAAGTTGGTCTCATGTATAACCCAGCTGCTAGCATTACCAGAGGTCAAACTCAGTTTGTTTTCAGCGTGATTCCTTGCACAGATATTAGTCTTTGTCTGTAATTTTGGCTGTGTCTCTATTTTCTTAGCTCAGGTTAATCTAACACATCATCTATCTTATTATTTCTTTAAAAAGCCCTAACAACTGACGTTTACAAGTCACAGTATTTGAAATACTTTTCTTTGGGTCAATTTGTTAAATTGTTTCAGATTAAATAAACAAAATCACAGTCCGCTATGTTTTGAATAGTGTAAATTTATTTATATAAAATTTCATGTTATTTTGGGGTAAAACCAGCAAGCCATATCCTTAACTCTTATTAAACTTTATAGATCTATGGAAGATGCGCTGCTTCCTGCTATCTGAGGGTTTGGCATGAAAAGTGATTACAGGATCCAGACTTAATTTTGATTTTTTTTTTTTATTAAAGGCAACTGTTTTCAGATTAGTGGAGTGGGAGATTGGGTGTTTTTATGAACAAAGGAGCACCTTTCTGTCTTGATTTGACCCAACCCAACTTCTGCTGATGATTTTCACGTGATTTGGGGGCTAGCTCTTAAAAGGCTTAAGAGCAGACTTAAAGATAGGTTCAAAAAGAAACATCATTTTGAGGCTCAGTGTATAAGCCTCTCCTGGTGGTATGGATGGCTGCAGCGTAGAGATTTATATCTCAACCAATTATCCTGAGCTTCCATGAGGATAAATAACACAGACCAGAAGTTCATAGGTGTGGAACATTCAACCTGAAGCAAGCATTTGAGGCAGCCCTGATGAAACATGCTCTAACAGAGCTCACATATGTTGCCATGACTATGACTGGAGTCTGAAGTAACTAGATAAGCTGCAGACTTCAGATGGATACCCTGAGCCTGGCAAGATGAGACCCATGCTGATGGCCCCAAGCATGAATTCACTGTGAGGCTTCACTTGTTTGTTTTATACAGTTCTCTAGCTTTTCCTATTTACTATATGAGAACAAGATTTGCTACGATTGGTGCACATGGTGCCTGAACTAGACAACATGTAACACCGTAGAGGGCTAAATCAATCATCATCATAGAATACCAGATTGGAAGAGACCTCAAGGATCATGTGATTCAACCTTTCTTGGCACAGTTTAGACAAGATGAACCAGCATCCTGTCCAGCTGAATCTTAGAAGTATCCAGTACTGGGGAAAGCAACACTTCCCTGGGGAGATTATTCCAATGGTTGATTGTTGTTATTGTAAACATTTCTCCTTTTATGTCCAACCAGACATCATTATGTCCAGAATCTCCCAAGGAGCAACTTGCACCCATTACCTTGTACTATACTCAGTTGGAGAAGAGAAGGCTCCAGGGAGACCTTAGAGCAGTCTTCCAGTACTCCTTTAGGGGCCTACCAGAAATCTGGAAAGAGAGTTTTTCCAATGGTATTTATGGATAGAGCAAGGGGGAATGGATTTAAACTCAAAAAGGGTATATTTAGATTAGATATTAAGAAATTCTTCACTATGAGGGTGGTGAGACACTAGCACGGGTTGCTCTGAGAACTTGTGGCTGTCCCATCTCTGGAAGCATTTAAGGCCATCTTGGCTTTGAGCAACCTGATCTAGTAGAAAGTGCTCCTGCCCATGGAAGGGGATTTGGAACTAGATGATCTGTAAGGTCCCTTCCAACCCACACTGTTCTGTGGTTCTATGATTCTATGATTACCCCTTGTCTTTTCCATGTGAACCCTTGTAAGAAGGGAGTCTCCACCTTCTTTGTAGCCACCTTGAAGCTCTCTCTCTCTAGCTTACTTGCCCTTGTGTTAGGAAGATTGAGTCTGAAAGAGTTTCATATACTCTTTTAAAGTATCTTTTATCCTTTTAAAAATAACACCTTTGTTCCCCAACAGTGGTTAGAGCACTGCATAGGAAGTCAAAGCATTAAGATAATGTCCCTTCTTCTGTATCCTTAGAATATATTCATATAGGTAGTTGTCACATATGAAGAAATGTAGATAAAAGCAACTACTGTTTATTGTGCTTGTCAAATTGTGCCACCATATATCTAAGAATGAAAAATTACCTGGCTCAGAGGAAGAGCATGGTGTAGGGGTTTTTGTTTAAATATACTTACAGATTAAACACCAATTAGATAGAAAACAGTATTTCAGTGCATAAAACAGAACCTTAACATCCATCCAGCCCCCCATATGTCTCCTAGCTGAAGGTCTTTTGACAAAGTATTATGTTATGGCTTCAGTCTATCAACTAGCAAGAAAAGCACCTTAAGATTGAGCTGATTCTGCTTGCAGATAGGAAACCAGAAGGAAACTGAAAGATCTTACAAGAAGCTTTGAAGAAAGTTTGGTATCTGGAACTGCTTTTTCTAAGCCATTTATGAACAAAATTTACAGTAATAACATAACAATAACCAGGGTAATGTCTTTCAAGATAGGAGACTGTGATGCTGAACATGCCATGCTTAGTTCTTCACTAGTTATGCTATCATAAGAAAATTAATTTAATAAGCTCACCTACTTCCTATTGATAGATCACATTGTGACATCTTCTTCATTGTTTGATCTGAGCTTCTCCCATGTTTTTTTCATGTAGCTCTCTTCTAGTTGTACAAATTTGCTTGTCCGCTGCATGTGCCATTCTGATGTCTTGGCTCCTCTCTTTGCCTCCAGGCTTTTCTTGTGACATTCACTGGATGCCAGTTAAAAGACTGAAGAGAGTTGGTTACTTAAAATCAAAATAGGAACTTGTCAAAGGAGGTGAACTGTAAAGTAGAAAAGATTTTGTTAATCCCTTCTCTCCTTTTGCTCCCCTTTCTGCAGTGTGGATAAAAAGAATATAAATTCTTCCCCCACTGTGGTGGTGTAAGACATTGCTGGAGCTTCTTGTTAATGGTGCTCTCATAATTTTAAACAATTCAGAAACTGCCTCATTGACTTTTAATCTCTGCTTCTGCCAGAGGCTGCTGCCTTCTGATGCCTTGTCTGTAGCTTTTAAGGGTTTCTCTTCAAGATTTCCTGGAACTGCTAATGAAGATGTGAGCTCACACCTCTGTTCCTTTGCCAGCAGTCGCAGCACTGTAGTGGCAAGTGCAATGGTTCTTGTGTATGTCTTGTTCATTCATGTACCTGATCTGGCTGGAGCTTCTAATGGTAATTGAGTGTGGCATGAAATGGCCAAGTCCATCTTTTCTTGTAATTTAAGCTTTACAGCTCTAATATATTGGAGGGAGGAAGGGGGAAATAAAAAAGAAAAAGGAAGAAAGAAGCTATACTATCTTTCAACCACTTTATAATAAGAAAGTTTCCCTTAAAACCCAGAGACTGACCTCAGTGCATGTGGTTAAGCATCTGTGTTTATATTCTTGTGCACAAACTGTATGTTCTCTGAGTTGTATAATTTATAGAGACACAATCAAGCTCTGCTCTGCGTGCAAGTCCTTGTACTTTCAGTAGTAAACTTAAAACTGACATCTAAAATTGGATTTCAGCCTAAAGAACTGTGGGATTTGCTGATATATCTGTTTCTTAATCTCTCTTTTTAATAAAATCACTATTAAAGAGAAAAAGATCCTGAATTTTCCAATTTCATATAGCCAGAATAGAATTGAAGAAATTAGGATCATGTTTTCCCTATATAATGAATTTATCAAATCCTGAGATTAAAGAAAACAATCTTTAATGGAATTTATATGTATTTTTTCTAGATTTTATTACAAACCCAAGAAAAGTAACAGAAGTTGGACTGAATATTTGAAACATCAACTCTTTAAAATCACTCACAAATTTCATTATATTTTAATAACTTTTTCCAATTAGGAGCAGATAAAATCCCCATAAATCACATATCTAGAATTTTAGCAAACCTTTTTCATTACACCTGAGTAGTCAATCCCAAAAGAAAATTTTATTCATTTTTAAAATTAAATCCATCCATCTCCTATTTAGTTTCCAAAAGCTAAAAAAAGAAATACATTTCTGGAGCAAATAAATATAACTATATAATTTTATTTTACAGAGTGTTTTCCATAAAAAGAAACTATCAAATGCTTTTACAGACTTTGATAACAGACTCAGAGCTGAATCCTTCTCCCATTCAAAGAGAAGATAGGGTTGTGTTAGTAGCTGTGATAGAAAGGATTGATAGTGTTATAAAAATGTCAAATGTGAGAATGCAGTATCTCTTCAGGATGTTTCCTTCTCTCCAGTTGAGTTTGTCTTGATCATAGAATCACAGACTGGTTTGGGTCCTACACCCTGCCATGGGCAGGGACACATTCTACTAGACAGGTTGCTCAAAGCCCCATCCATTCCGGCCTTGTCTAAAGATGCTGCTGACTTTGTATACCTATAATAATTGTTCCCTATGAAGTCATGCTTCTTTAAGATGTTTGCCTGCACCAGGCTTCTGTGAATGCTTCCTTATTTCCTCTAACAAGCTCTGGTGCTGTCTCCCCTTTGGGTGCTGCTGTGAGCTGAACCTGGTTGGCTTTTTTAGTGCTCACACAGTGCTTCCCACTTTTGCAATTAGTTCTCATTCAGCTTATTCCTGATATGAAGTTGCATGTTTTTCTGTGCATTTATAAAAGATCTGCAGCTCTCATTTTCTTGCACTTAAAGGGTGTATAAATTTCTCAGAGGAAGCAATTTTTTTTTTTTTGTTTGGTCCCTGGGAACAGTATTGCTGCTTTCTCATCTGAAGGAGCCTCGTGTTTGGCTTCATAACACTTTNTTTTTCTTTGATAAAAGATCTGCAACTCTCATTTTCTTGCACTTAAAGGGTGTATAAATTTCTCAGAGGAAGCAATTTTTTTTTTTTGTATGGTCCCTGGGAACAGTATTGCTGCTGTCTCATCTGAAGGAGCCTCGTGTTTGGCTTCATAACACTTTGGCTCAACCCAGGTCCTGAAAACAAGAGACTTGCCAAGCATCCTGTTTCTAACACCTGTAAACAGTAACAGCAAAGCTCTTCATTGTGCCAGTAACTTTGTCTTCCAGAAATACAGGAGAGTGTTAAAGTTTAAACTGTAGTGCAAAATATCTTGTAAGAAGTATCTAATTGATTTATGATATTGTTTTGTTTCAAATATTACATTTTTTCTTTCTGTGCTTTGTGTCAATACCCTTAGTAACAAGCCATTAGCTTGTTAATTAACAGAATTTGTTAAGAAAACTTCTAAAAGGATCATGCCTGTGTTAAAGTCTTGTAGGAAATGTTATGAAACATAAGACAAATAACACACCAACATCTTAGTTGCTGCTGAGCAGCACTTACCCCAGTCGAGGACCTCTCAGTCTCTCATGCTCTGTCAGTGAAGAGGGGCACAAGAAGCCAGGAGGAAGCAGAAGCCAGGACACCTGATCCAAACTAGCCAGAGGGATATTCCAAACCACAGCATGTAATGCCCAGTATATAAACTGAGCAGAGTTACTTGCTGCTCAGGCTGGATATTGGTCAACAAGTGGATCACTTGTGCATCACTTGCATTTTCTGAGCTTTCGTTTCTTCTCTTGTTTTTTCTTCTTATTATTATTAGGTGGCATTTTTTCTATTATTACTATAATTTACTTTATTTTAGTTATTAAACTCCTCTTATCTCAAAAAAGCACGGGCACATCTGTCCACTTAAGACAAAAATAACAACCTGAGCAGAACTGAAAGGATTGGAAGGAAGGGGAGGAGCAGAGCCAAGTGGACAGATAAAAAGGTTGGAAGAAATATTTGATGCTGTGTGAAAAGGAAAAAGAAGGTAAAATATTAGGTGTGATACAGGGCTTAGGGAAAGTGTCCAGGATAGTGTTACTAAAGTTTTAACTTGAAATCATAATCTGTTTTATTAACTTCTACTAGATGATTGCCAGCTGTAATCACAAGAGAAAATTAATAATCCTAATTATATCTGATTTGCACTATCCTGCTAAATCAAGAGCATAATGTGCTTGGGCTTGTAACCCAAGAACCTGAACATCTTTTAACCCTGAGGTTACTTGAGGAGCTTTTAAAATGAAGGGCTTTTGGCTTGTAGCAATGTGGGTTTTTATTATTAAGTAAGCAATATCCATTATTTCTGTCAAAAATAGTGTGCTAAGTAAATTAGTTGATTTTTTTAATCTTGGGTCAATGATCAAGATTCTGCTCATGTGCCTATCCTTCCCTTATACTTGGAATCAAAGTGCTGAACATTAATCGGGAGTATAATGCAGATCTTAATTCACTATTTATTTTTAAGTCAATGTTCCATGAAAACTACTTTCTGGTCTACATTGAGATTTTTCAGTAACTAGTGAGATGCTTAGAAAGTTGCACCACATTCATAGAATCATGTAATGGTTTGACCTGGAAAGGACCTTATCCTCATCTAGTTCCAACTGAAATCAAGTTTCATAGGGTGATTTGACTCAGCAGAGAGCAGACAAGATCTTCAGATGTAGGTCTAATAATAATCCTTCTTGTTTTTAAGAAATATATTTCAAGCATATGAAAACTTTCCTCTTAAAAACCCCACTAAATTCATAGAGAGGAATTATTTTACCAATCAATAACTCATGTTCTATGTGATCCAACAATTGCTGACATGAATTGTGACCCTTTCCTGAAAAATTAGAATTACTACAGGCAATCTATCAGTTTTCAGATGAAAAGGGCAGCTGCTTTTGCAGAAATTTGATTTTACTGTTCTTCAGTAAACAACTTTTTAATAACGGAGGCAATTTGGGGATTTTAAAGTTGTTTTACAGGATTTGGTTTTCCTTTCTTCTTCTCCCAGAGACACTGAACAATTCCAGTTCAATATGAATTGCAAGTTAAAAGCAGGTCTACAAATATTTCCTGTGAGTAGCTAATAAAATGGACACTTTTCAAAGTTGTCCAAAACATTGCAGTTGACAGGGAAATAAAAAAAGATTGCTTAGAAACTTATATTAAACCAGTAGCAATAAACTAATACAATTCAATAATGATTTTTCCTATGACTGCTGTAAAATCTTGTTATAATTCCTGAGAGTATGGACAAAATGAGGTTTTTGTACCATTCAATCTCTAGTAAATCATTCAGGCAGATGGAAAGACTGTAATTTCTTTCATCGTTGTGTTTGTCTCAAGCTGTGTACAACATATGCGAGATCAAAAGTTGAACAGTAAAATAAATTCGAAAGAACAGCAATCATAACTTTAAGAGATAAAATAAAAACGGACTCAAAGGCCATCCACTTAGAATTTTGCTTCCAAAGAGTCCCAAAAGCCAATGTATCTTCCTGGAGCCTTCATTTAAGAAATATAGTGTGTTTGAGTCATGGGTTAGTTGAAATGCCTTCCAACTGGAGCAATTCTATTCTAATTCAGCACCAGCATAAAAGATGTCAAAAGCTAAATAAATGCAATGAAGATCTGCCCACAATGAACAACACCACCTACTCCCAAACAGGATCTCTCCTTTTTGTTACTGAAGTAGAGGGAGAAAAGCCCATAAATTAGGTTCAGATGACTTGAAACAGCAGCCTGTCTCACAAAAAAATACCATTTGCCCTCCTTCTGCTCTGAACTCTTTCTGTGTGACACACAGTGCACCATACAATTATCAAAACAGGCAAGCCACTGAACTGACAACAGGCACACTCTAATATTTACCTCACATGAGTGGAAATTCACTTTTGTTTCAAAGAGAGTAAATAATGTCTGTGGCACCCTGCTTGAAGAGTTTGACATGACTTGCTCTTGGTGACTGCAGAAAACTACATTAGAAAGTATGAGCTCTTGTGCTTCACAGTTTAGGGTATAGGACTCTGTGAACTTTACAACAGAATTTTTTTACAAGAAAATGTAAGCTTGAAGAAATTTATGAAGTTACAATTTCGATTTTTTTTTTTAAATATAATCTCCTAAAAAAGTCTTTCAGGTAAAAGAAGAATGTTTTAGGGAAAAATAAAAAAAAGATGCAATGAAAGAAAGTGGATCCAGTTGAGCTGAGTGTGGTCTCTGTCACGCAGGGTGACTTGAACCAATGTCTTACACAACTCACACTGTATATCTATTGACTCCTTCTCTTGTTCTTCCTCTAGACCAATGAATAAGCAATAATTCTCGTATATGATCGTCTCCAGTAGAAAACTCTGATGTATTCTGTTAACTTAATCTCAAACAGCTTTAATGTTTTTGCTATCTGTTCAAGAACACTTGTTGAATAATCTGTTTTATACATGGAGTGTTTGTTTGCTCTTTGTCACTTTATCCAGTTCATTTTCATCAGCTAAAATGATAAATTAATGACATATCAGTACTCCCTCTGCAGGGACCTGGCTGTGGGTTTTACTCATTCTGAGCTAGTGCCCTAGAAAACAGGCACTTCTAGTCCTATAAAGGGAAGGGCAAGGGGAAGAAGTGAGAGAGAACAATAGAAAGACATCAGCTTTGCTTTGAACCAAAAAAGGAAAACATTTAAAAGCTTGAAAATTCCTGAAGAGGAAAAGCATTTAAATTTACTATTAGTTCAGAAAATTAGCTGTGCAATGAATTACATACATAGCACTTGAATTAACCCTTTTAAGTTTATTAATATCTTCTATAATATGCTAGAGCTTGAATGTGACATAGCGTTCCAATAATGGTCTTTTTAATTACATATATTGCAAAGATAGTAGGATTTTATTGTACTTAGTACTTTAATGCAACAGAAACTACTCTTTGCTGTCTTCAATTTCACATTAAATGGTGAATACACCTGAGACTTCACCACAGTCACAGGTTACTTTATATGAACGCTTTCCCCATGTAGCAAGTTGTCCTATAGGCTCCTGGTTTCTAAGTGCAGCCTGTAGAAGATGCAATGCTTTCATATGAGCCCAGCTATCATGAGTTTCCTCCTTTTCTATGCAAGCTAGCTCTGCAGTTTAACTTGTGTCATTTATTGTAACATAAGATTTAAAGAGGAAATTTAGGGTAAGGACATGGCATATCTTGCTATGGGTATATATGATACTTAAGATTTACATTATTCATAAATTTTATTCAAAGGAGAACAGTTTTATACACCCAGATCCTCTGCAGAAGATCCACTGCAAGTGTTTTCCTTTATCCATCTCTTAATTAATTCCAACCACCGTCATATGTCACCTCTAAGCCCTGACAAATCAAGTAAAGAATCTTTCTTAAAAGCAGCGCTTCATAATTAAGGGTGTGGACATGTATGATGATATTCCTCCAGGCCCTTTCACAAATGGAGTGTTAAGATTGGCATCGCAGCTAATTTGTACCAGTGACTGTAGGCTACAAGTAAATAAGGGTAGTTTTCTTTCATGTCAGTGTTATGCTAGAAAGTAGTGCTAACGTGCACTTTAGTTTTAGTGCACATCCCTCAGAGGTAGAGGGACCTCTGTGCCTCTCACAGTACGCCTGCTTCTTACAATGGGCACTGTAGTTAGTGTCATCCAGGACTTCTCTTGAATAGGAAAAAGCCCAACTCTGTCCTTATGTCATTGTAACTAAGATGCCCTGCCTTCATGATGGGGACAGTGCTCACTAAAGAGGATGTGACACTGCGCTCCCACTGCCACACTGTCATTGCAAGCCGGTCTTTAGGTCTGCACTTCATAGATGGAAAAGTGTGGTCTCAGCACTTTCTTACCATGCTCCATGGCTGAGCATGAGCACATCTTTCATTTTCAACTTTTACTATATGCCATCAGTCTCCTGTATCTTTAATATTTATTCTTCACAAGAACACCTATGGGACAGACATCCTTATACAGATATAGAAGACATTGCACAAACTGCACTATTTCATTTTCTCTAGCATAGTTGAAAATTTGAAATACATGATCCTTCTGGGGTGTGTCTATAGTTATGTTTGTATCTGTGAAAGATCTTTAATGAAAAATTAAAAGATAGGCCAAACTTGTCTCAAATGTATATAATTTAAGATAAGAAGCTAAGGAATGTGCTCATTTAGTCTGAACTCCATAACATGGGTCATAGAATTTCATCCTGTAATTCTGACAGTTTTACTCAGAGTACTTTTAGGAGAATAGGAGCTTTTTCATTCTAGTAGTCTAATAGTTTCAGGAAAACTATTTTTATACCAGTTCTATATCAACTCTTATGCCCCAGAATTGCCAAGGAGATGTGTGTATGTTAACTCTTTCCTATTTTAGTGTTAACTAGTGTTTTTCTAAGAATAAAATATATAAGGTATAATTAAAGGCTTCTGGAATTCTTCTTAACCCATGTCCTCAATAAAACAAATTAATCAAAGCTGTGGCACATTCAAAAGAACACTGGGCTTGCCCTCAGAAAAGAAATAATAATCTGGTTAGTTTGCTCCATGAAGCTAAAGATCAAAAAATAATCTACTGTCTCACAGCAGTAAACCTGCTTAGTAAGCAGTCTCCCACCAGAATAAACTCTGATTAAAATTGTTACTATTTTTATTTTATTGGGTGACAGGAATTACATGGAAGAGATAAGAATAGATTGGAGACAAAAGCCTGAGTTGATATGGATGTTTTGTTCAAAAAGGTTGTTCAATGACTTCCTTGGCAAGACTTTTCCTGCAGTATACAAAAAGTTCTTACATTCATTTTCTCATGTTTCTTTCTTTTTGCATATGGATAAATTGAACAGTCTACGCTCCATATTACACCATATTTCCTTGGTGGTTTGAAGCTTGGTGACTGGAACCGAATAAATAATATTTGACTGCCTGAAAATGAAGCATATTCTATCCTGTAATCATTTAACCTAATTAATCATGTACAAAGAAAGCAAATGCCGTATAAATAAACTTCATTAAAGGCAGGCTGCTTGGTCTAGGCAATGTGGCCTTGCAATTAAGGTACTACACTGGGAGACCAGAGCAGTAGCAATTGTCTTTCACAAATCTCTAGGGCCAGTTTGGGTAAATTAGCAATAGTCTCCTTTCCCTGATGCACCACTGCTGTCTCATTTATGAAGCAGTAGTCTCTAACCTAAGTCATTTCCCTTTGTATTTTTGAAGGCATATCTGCAGAGGTATGTACTCTAACCTGAAGCTCAGATAATTCAAACAGTGTCTAATGCATGCATGACACTTAGGCAGCAACTCTCAATCATCATGTGTGAGTGTGTATATGCTACATGAGGACTGCCACTTTTGATCCTGGAAAAGGGCATGTTTCATATATTCCATATATAAAGTAGGCTTCTAGCCAGCTGGTTGCCTAGTGTGCTCCAAAATAATCAGCATATTCTGCTGAAAAAAAATTGCTGAAAATATGATACTAGTCAAACCCAGTCATTTTCATATGAATTTTATTTCAAAAAGTAAGCTGGATGAAAACTAAATGTGAATAAAGAATGGATGTTATCTTGGACAGACATGAAAAAAAAAGGATTAGCATAGCTAAAACCCTCTCCAAACTCCCATAAAACTATAACAACTGAGTGCATTAGATAGCAGATCACTTTTCTATAGAAAACAGATGGGTGAAGTAAGTAGAAGTCATGCTGCATAGCAATAAACAAATGAAAAAAATCATATGAAGTGGTGGGAAGTCTTTCGTTGGCACATCTTCCAGCAGAAACTTCACTCACATTATTGGACAGAACTTTTCAAGTAAGTGCAAGACCAAGCCCTGCTCTCATGCTTTTGCTCAGACTACACAGGAGTCAAACAGTGCCTGTGCCTTTCAGAAAAGGGCTGAACTAGGTCTTTATTTTGAGCCATAAAGTTATCAGAGCCTCTTATTTTTTAAGATTACCCCTTCCTTCCCCTTGCCCCTTGCCCCTTCCCCCTTCCCCCTTCCCCC